>BHFT01010813.1:10369-38480 GCA_004320025.1 Laticauda laticaudata
TTTTTTTTTTTTTTAAGCCTTTTCCACCCGTTCGGCGTCCTTGTTCTTCGGAGGTGAACCTTGACTCACTTTGCAACGTGCGGATCGGGCTGTTCTTTCCTCTGCTGCCAAGCACATCTCTGCTCCTCATCCTTCCTCCTCCTCCTCCTCCCGCTCCTTTCGCACTGATGACTTGAAAGCTGGAACTCTCCGGGTTTCACGGGGTGGGGAGGTGAGATGCCTCTTCTTCCCAGTCATGCCGCGGGTGGTGGTGAGCATCCAAGAACAAGAAGGTGGAGGGTAAGCCGTCCTTTGCCCGTCGGGTGAACCATGGCTCAGATCGCCAGGAGAAAAGGGAAGGCTTAAAAAGAGAGAGAGGGAGAGTGGAAGAGCGCTCAAGAAGATGAGTTTCCCCAAGGAAGACGGGGTGAGCGGCTTGTGCCACAAAGCTCTGCAGATCATCTCCGAGCTGTGCTTGGGAGGCCAAGTGGAACTGGAGAAATGTTCGGGCATTTTTCCTCTGGAGACCTCCAACCAAGGTATTAGCCGCACAGGTAGAGTAAGCAGCTCCTTCGCTCATCCCGGCTTCTTCTTCTTCTTCTTCCTCCTTCCTGCTTGCTCGCGTCTCCTCTCGTCCGCCTTCTGGGCGAGCGCTGCGCGGTTTGCTGACAAAAGGCAGGAGGACTCGCAGAGAGAGGCGTGGGGGGGAAGAGAAGCGAGAGCGAGTCAGGTTTCCTCCACTAATGGCATCGGGGTTTTGTGGGCGTTGGGAAAGTTGGAAGTTTTTCCCCCTCTTTCCTTTCTTTTCTTCTCCCTGGAGAGGAAAAGGCAAAAAGGCGAAGTGTCTCTTTTTTTTTTTTCCCCGGCTGGACTTGGATCGCGGGCAGGACTTGGATCGCGGGAAATCCCGAAGTCAGCCCGAAGCGTGTTGGCCGGCGAGAGGTCTTCACTTCCCAAGTCACCCGAGATTCGTGGAAAAGATGCGATCGACTCAGAAACTCTAACGATCGCGGGGAGAAACAAAGGGGAAAGACTTGATGAGGACGTGATGCTCCGGGTTTTTTTTACCCTGGACTAGTTAGTCCATTTCTACTGTCTTTTGGCCCTCTTGGAAGCACGCTTTATGTGCCCAGAAACATTGTTTAGGGATACTTTGGGCGAATTCCTGCTTGGGCATGGCGTTGGACTAGATGACCTACAAGGTCCCTTCCAACTCTGTTACTCTGTTATCTGTTATCAAACCGCGTAAGAAACGATAAGCCTCGACTTGTCTTTCTCCGCGGTGGTAACAATCGCTCAGCCGCCAGACAGTAAGCTTTCAGCAAGGTAGCAACATAGGTTAAACCTGCGTCTTCTACCTTACATTTTTCCATATTTCTCCGGCTCTGCCTCTTGCTGACCCACTCTAAAAAGAATCACTGTTGCGAGTTTGTGTGTTTACAGTCCGACATATTTTTGTGGTAATCTTTCCTCTTTAGTTTCAAATAAGTGAGGATCAAAGCGTTTTATTGCAAAAGAGGAGACACTGCTTTTAAATTAAACTTCTGCTGTTGCATTTTGTTGTTGTTGTTGTTGTTGTTGTTGTTGAAAGCTGTATAGGATCATTCCAACTAGGTTAGAGAGACATGAATATATAGGAATGGGAACGTTCCTATGCATTTAGTCTCTCTGCCCTTTTGATCCAGAGATCCTCCAAGCAGGGCTGTCCAAACTTAGCTGCAAGGCAACAGGTGGCAGGAATCAGTAGAATGAGGTGTTATTGGAAGAAAAATGTTCTGTGGGATAGGGAAAGGGAGAGAGAGAGGGAGGGAGAGAGAGAGGGAGGGAGAGAGGGAGAGAGAGGGGGGGAGAGGGAGGGAGGGAGAGAGAGAGAGAGAGAGAGAGAGAGAGAGAGAGAGAGAGAGAGAGAGAGAGAGAGAGAGAGCGAGCATTGGTCTGTGCAGATAGGATTTGTGTGTCCTTGCCCTCCTCTCAAAAGAAGGAGGGGGTATTTCCTTTTGTTTTCCATTGCATCTCATAAGGTCAGAATAATAGCATTGATTAATCAAGCAGCAATCTATCTTGTCCAGTATTTTGCTTCCAGCAGTGGCCAGCCAGATGCTTCCCCAATCTAGAGCAGGGAGGGCATAGATCTGAGGCAGGACACATGCTTTGCACGTAGAATATTCCAGTTCCGGTTGCTTGCTTTTTTAAAAGTTAGGAAAGGGCCTGTCTCTGTTTGTTGCTAATTGGAATACATTAAAGTGAGCTATAGGTAGTTTTGGGGTAGGAGGGGAGCATATGAGCTAAATCTAGAACCAGATGAGACAGAGATGTTATAGCTAAAGAGTCAACTGCTCTAGGTGGATTTCCAGTTATAGATAAGTTTGTATTTCCTCTGAAAGTTACCATATGCCTTACGGAGTTCTTAGGAACTCTATTCAGACATTATCAGGGATCCAAATTGTGTCTTACTTACGTGTATATGAAAGTGAGTGGACCTCTCTTCAGATTTGCTATTCAGTGTCGCCACACTGTTGGACATGCATGCAGAGGATGTAACAATGCCCAGATTAGAGATTTAACTTGATAACTCTTCCCAGTTTCAAATAGTCACACATTCCGGTGAATACTCATAATGAATAAACAGGGACATCTCAGAACACTTTGGTCAAGTTAAATTCATCCAATGATGTAGACTTGTTTTAAACTTCTTTCACTGGTTGTCTATTTTCTTGAGCAGTGCTTCTCAACCTTGGAAATTCTAAGATGTGTGGGCTCCAAGAAGTGCAATTTTGAAAATTGAAGCCCACACAATACTAAAGTTGAGACACACTGTTTTACAGAAATCAAGACTTTTTTCATGGCAAGAATTTTCGAAGTGGTTTGCTATTGTCTTCTTCCTAGGGTTCACACAGCTTTCCTAAAACTCACAATCTTTCCGTTTCTAGCATGGTGCCTTAAATCTCTACATCGAACAGGATCTCAATAAAAGAAGACTAGAAAACTGAAAATCCTTTATGTTGAGCTACCATGAATGAAATGCAAAGAGCAATTGGCTAAGGTCTGGGACAGTGTTTCTCAAACTTGGCAATTGTTAAGATGTCTGCACTTCTCAGAATTCCCTAGCCAGCACTGAAGTCCACACTTCTTAGAGTTGCTAATGTTGAGAAATGCTGAACTATTGGTGCCTCTATATTGGTTGCCAATTTGTTTCCAGGCCCAATTTAAAATTTGGATTTGCTCTTTAAAAACTGATATTTATTTATTTACTCTCAATAAATTAGATCTTTGTTATGAGTCTGTTGATTGAAAAACAGTCAGTTTTGTGGGTATGGGAAAAAAGCCTGTTTTGATGGTGACTTTATGACTCTATCATTCAGTTGGGCACTATTCAATCCATAGTTTATGCAGAAGTAATATATTTGAATATGGGTGGTAATTCAGTGGTAGATTCTTCAAGAAAGAAAGTATGTTAAAACTATCCTTAATTATATAGTAACTGCTTCCAAAATTCATATTATAACCTAAGTTCTGTCAGACTTCACTAACCATTAGTAAATTCATAATTCATCATTAGTCATTAGACAAGGAACTTAGAGAGTTCTGTAAAGCACTATGAAGTGGTATGTAAGTCTAAGTGCTATTGCTATTTGATGAATCTAGTTCTTAAAAAAAAATAGGCCACAATCCTGCAGACGTTCATTTTATCTTTAGTAATATCCTCAAGTATGCTCAAAATGAAAATATATCAATAATAGGCCAGTATGAATGAATTGATCTTAATTGGAATTTCAAGATTCAAAGAATTTGTAATTCCAACATCTCCAAGATTTAAAAAATTTCATTTCTAGCCTAAAATAGGGAAGCATCAAAACATATGCATATCAGTGGTGGGATTCAAATATTTTTACTACCAGGTCTATGGGCATGGCTTGGTGGGCGTGACAGGGGAATGATACTGTAAAATCTCCAGTCAGAGGTGGTATTTTCCGGTTCTCTGAACTACTCAAAATTTCTGCTACCGGTTCTCCAGAACTGGTCAGAACCTGCTGAATGCCACCTCTGATGCATATGCTCAATTTTGCATGAAGATGAAAAAAACAGCAGGAATGATAGCTCCGTTAAAAATTATTAACCTAGATTTGGTTTGGTGAATAGTTTTGAAAACAACCACCTCAGCCCATTCTTTTAATGCAGAAATGCAAAATAGAAGTGGAGAGCACATCTATAAGTTATCCAAATTTGTACTAAGCCAATCAAAAAAAAAAAAGGAAAAAAAGAGCTAGTTTGGGGGAGTGGTTAAAAGACAAGCTAGAAATCAGGAGACTGTGAATTCAAGTCCCGTCTTAGCCATGAAAGCCAGCCAGGTGACTTTGGGCAAGTCACTCTCAACCCATTCTATTCTACTTCATAGGGTTGTTGTTGTGAGGAAAATAGGAAGAAGAAGGATGTTTACCACATTGACTTATTTGTAAAAAATAATAAAGGTGGGATATAAATAAGTGAATAAATAAATGAAGTGCCCAAACTCAATTTAAAAAGAAACACTTTAAAATATTTTTCTGGTTACTTTTCTAAGATATTGTTCTTGGCATGGCACTGAAATATTTTTATGTCACCATGAAGTAAAAAAGATGTTGAGACTAGAAAGAGTGCAGAGAAGGGCAACAAAGATGATTAGGGGAGTGAAGGCTAAAACATAATGAATGGTTGCAAGGACTGGATATGTGTAGTTTAATGAAAAGAAGGACTAGGAGAGACATGATAGCAGTGCTACAATATCTCAGGGGCTGCCACAAAGAAGAGGGAGTCAAGCTACTCTCCAAAGCACCTGAGGGCAGGAAAAAGAAACAATGGGTGGAAACTAATGAAAGAGAGAATCTATCTAGAACTAAGGAGAAATTTCCTGACAGTTAGAACAATTAATCAGTGGATTGTCTCCAGAAGTTATGAATACTCCAACACTGGAAGTTTTTAAGAAAAGATTGGACATTTGTCTGAAATGATATAGGGTTTCCTACCTGAAGAGGGGGTTGGACTAGAAGACCTCCAAGGTCCCTTTCAACTCTGTTATTTTGTTCTGTTATTCTGTTAAATATAGTCAATTGTCCCTAAAATGCAACTTTCTTTGCTGCCTGTCATCACGAGGTTTTCTGGTCCAAAAGGTTGGCATATTGGTCAACTGGCTTGCCTCCCTTTCCTCAGAGACTGAATGATGTGCATTTGAAACATTTGATGTCTTTTGGGAAAAAGTAAGAATGACTCACTTTCCCTGTGGGATAGAATCACAACTTTGTTGCATGTGGCCACTGGAAAATGAGAGGAATATAATTTATCAGAAACTTTCTTCCTAAAAGGACTTCCTCCCTGAGTATGGGATTTGACAATAACTTATGTTAATTAGCAAAGGCATCAGTGGGACTTGTGGTTGACCATGCTGAAGCTGACAGCTGAGAAGCCAAATAGCAATAGACTTATATACTGCTTTACAGTATTTTACAGCCTTCCTTAAACAGTTTACAGAGTCAGCATATTGCCTGCAACAATCCGGGTCCTCATTTTACCCACCTCGAAAGGATGAAAGGCTGAGACAATCTTGGGCCTGGTGAGATTCGAACTGCCAAATTGCAGGCAGCTGCCACTCAGCAGAAGTAGCTTGCAGTACTGCACTCCAGCCACTGCGCCACCATGGCTCATGAAGCCTGAAGACTTGCTGGACACTCCCAACTTCTGTCTACAGAAATTTTCAATCAACCAGCTCATGGTTGTCCCAAAGGTGCTTTTCAAAAGGCAAATGGACTTTCTTAGTTGTTGTTTTTTCTTGAAAATATTTCACTTCTCATCCAAGAAGCTTCTTCAGAATACTTGTTGGTGTCAGACAGCCTTTCATACCCTCAGCTTTCCCCTCAGGGTTCTCCATATATGAAAGTAAAATTGTGTGGAATTGCATCTGTAAGCTTCCCAGAAGGACTCCAGAATTTTCACACAGCTCCAAAAATTACAGAGCAATTTGAAACCACATGATTCAACTTGCAGGTTCCTGCCTTGATTTACAAACCTGTTATTCTGTTTCAGTCAGGTAGCTAGATCAAACTTCAGTTGCTTGTATGAAAGTCTAATATGATCAAGGTAGAAACAATTTTTACTTAAGGTATCCAGTTGCTGAACTACTGATATTGACAACAACATCCTGTCAAGCTTCTGACAGCATAACTTTGGTGGCTGTCATTGTACAGAGTCAGAAGTAAATATTATTTTCCATCCCTCCCCTGCCCCCGTTCATTATTTCCACTTTACTTCTGTAAAAATGTTGTGTCCCAATCATTATTGCCACAGGATAACCTACAAGTAGATCATCTTTCAGCATTTTGGACAAAATCCAGGCAATTTTCTGTCACATTTGAGGTAACATTTGAGATACACTCATGATTGTCACTGTGACTTAAAACATATTAAATTGTTCCCTACATTTTAGGAGCTATTTTGACATGAATGAGAATGTTTTCCAGAACTTTAAGCATAAGAGAGTCCTCCCTATCAGCCCTGAAATTCTGATAAGTGATTTGGAAAACAGACATTGACCAAAATTGTCTAGCTGTAGTCCAAACTGTATTCACAAAGCTTCAAGAGAAATAATATACAATCCTTCATGACTGCACCTTGGAAAAGCCTAACAAAACTTTTTCAAAACTTATTATTGTAGCAGTTACAATGGTAGATTGGGAATAAGTAACCGAGAGGTTTATGTTGGCTTTCCACTATGGAGTTCACTGGGTGACATTGGAACATTAACGCATCTACCTCTCAAAATTTTATTCATCTGGATAAAATGAAGAAAAGGGAAGACTCCTGTCTAACTGCCTTGAGCGCCCCCCAAAAAGATGAAATATAAGCAGTTATACAAAAAGCATTCAACTAAAAGCAATCCAGATTGCAGGCTATCTCTGCATTTTCTAAAGATTAATATTCATTTAGTGTGCTCCTCTTTCCTGGGAAAAAGGATGGAGGCTAATGTGTCTAATATTTGCAATCACCAGCTGTCCATGTGTCAGTAAAGTTACGGATAGAAGAATACCATTTAAGTTATAAACACACAAAAACATCCAAAAATACTATGTGAGCAAAATACAAGTATTTTGATAGGTTTGGCACAATATTTCCGCTCACCATCCTTTCCCATTAGGATATTGTAGTTGCTAAGAAACCAAAGTGTGTTCCAGGTAGTCTTGTTTCAAAATCATGTCTCTCTTCTTTAAATTCATTTTATTTGGGGAGGAATCATAGCTTAGCTTTGATGCAAACATAGCTTGTTCTCCAACATTTGTTTGCTTGTGTTGAAGGATTGTTGGGCTAAAACTCTGAAATTAATTGCAAGACTGAAATATGCTTTGTTACTTTTTCTGGTCCCATATGTGATCTGGCAAAATGGCTTTTTTTTCTAGACTCTCCATGATCATCCTTGAGATTTCAAAAAATTCACAAAACCTCTCACAAATTCTGAGATTTTTAACATTATTTCAATTTCATGCAGGAGACAGGCACCACTTGGAGTTATGAAGCATTGCCAATTGTTTACACAGTTAATCCTGGAATAAATAGATAACATTTATGATCTGATACAAACAAAAGGCAGCTTTATTTTGTTATTATGTGGCTTTAATTAAAATACCACTTTACTTCTGCTTTATTGTACCTTTCAGAGTTAGAGAGGGAAAATGTTTGTGAAGTCCTTTGATAATTCTAAAGCAATACATCAACATTTATTTGTTATTATTCTTATCCTCAACATCCCCAAACAATGGAAGAAAATATATACATAAAAGAAAGATAAAGCAATTCTCCCCCAAATAATTACCTTGTAATTATGGTTATTGTTATTGTTGCTTGTTGCAAAGTCGTGTCCAACCCATCGTGACCTCATAGGCAATGTTTCTCCAGGCCTTCCTGTCCTCTACCATTTTCGGGAATCCATTTAAGCTCACACCAATTGCTTCAGTAACTCCATCCAGCCACCTCATTCTCTGCCATCCCCTTCTTCTATTGCCCTCAATCTTTCCCAGTATTATGCTCTTCTCCAGTGAGTCCTTCCTTCTCTTTAGGTGGTTAAAGTATTTGAGTTTCATCTTCAGGATCTGGCCTTCTAAAGAGCAATCAGGGTTGATCTCCTCTAGGACTGACCGGTTGNTTCTCATTAGGTGGCCAAAGTATTTGAGTTTCATCTTCAGGATCTGCCCTTCTAAAGAGCAGTCAGGGTTGATCTCTTCTAGGACTGACCAGTGTGATTGCCTTGCAGTTGAAATTCTTTAAATGATCCATAATATACCCTTCTTATCATCATCATCATCATCATCATCTTCCTTACTTCAACCAAATTAAAAAATATGGGAGGGATTTGAGGCAAACATTGTGCTTCCTTTTGGCACTTTTCCCATAACAAACTGATGATGAAACTGACTGTTTTAATTAAAGAGGAGAATGTATCAAGTTTTGTTTCTGTGTGAAAATTGCTTCTAGAGTTTTTGTTCAAAACTAATGTTGAAATTTTGATTTTAGATTTTGATGATTAGAATGATTTTGGTATTATAGAAATGTTTTGAAATATTATGAAATGTAAAGCAAAAGGTTGAGGTTATATATTGTTTATTTTACTACACTGAAAAAAGTCAAAAGTCACCACTTTTTACTCTCTCTGCACTTTTTCCTTCTCTTCATTTTCTTGTTTTTTTCTGAATTCTTATTTTATAATGAAATAATAAAATAAAATACATTTTAATTCAAAATTATGAAGTCAGAAAACTGATGAAAACCTTTAGGAACATAAAATGAGTGGACACAACATAAATAAGTGACAACATTGTTCATATAAATATAAAATATAATGATGGATAGGCTTATATCTCTTACGATTTATTGTTTTATTGATATTTGTTGTTTTACTAATTTGGTTGTAGGGATATGTTAGAAAACATTGCTTGTGCACTGCTTGGAGTATCACAGCTGAATTGAACTAAAACATTAAAATACATAAAGTACTAAGCAGAACTGTCATTACTTCATTTTCAAGCCAAGACATGGCTCACCAGATTCTGCCATCTTCTGAGACAGATGTTTTAGTACTTTGCCAAAAAATTCTTCTTTTTAAACTATTCTCATTCAATTAGTTGGAAATAAATTGTGCTGCATTTTTGCTTCCAAAAATAGAAGGAAAATGCAGACAAATACATGTGCCAATATTTCCATTTCCAATATATGAGGGTCTGCCACAGTGAAGAGGGGGCTCAACCTATTTTCCAAAGCACCCAGAAAGCAAGACAAGAAACAATGGATGGAAACTAATCAAAGAGAGAAGCAACCTAGAACTAAGGAGAAACTTCCTAACAGTGAGAATAATTAATCAGTGGAATGGCTTGCCTTCTGAAATTGTGGATGCTTCATCACGAGATTTTTAAGAAAAGACTGGATAACCATTTATCTGAAATGGTAGAAAGTAGGGCATTGGATTAGAAGACCTTCAAAATCCCTTCCAACTCTTTTATTCTGTACCTCTATTTGCCATTTGCAGTTAGTAAATTAACATAGTATTTACTATTCCTATTTTCACTTTTTAAAATTCTGTTTTATATCATTTGGCATGCAATGTGAAAGTTGTTAATGTCAATTGCTTTGATTTGTTTTCAACAGAAAATGTTATGTATCTTCTGTAAATTATTTCAAAATAAATAACAATTACAAAATAAATAACAATTACAAGCTGATTCAGGAGCCATTTCAATTCTGGATATATTAAACAGTCATGGAACTTCAAGAAAAAGTCATTATAAGACATATCACACACATACAAAAACTGTCTCTCTTTCTCTCTCTCTCTTACATACACACAAACACACACACACACACCAAAAGCAGAAGCAGCATTTTCAGACAATTGAGAAAACTCGCAAATTCCATGAAAGCATCCTAAATTAAAAAAATGCATGCTTCTTTTGCAAAAGAAGGAAGGATGAATTTGGATCACATATGTCACCATAGTATTCATTTACAGTATTGTTCTCATGCATTTCACAGTTAAGGATTGCTTAGAATATAATGGGGGAATGTAACAAGTTACCAAGGGTGCTATAATATAATCTTATATATTTTATATTTTTATATTTTATATTATATTATAATCTTATAATCTTAGGATGCTGTTGATTAGAATTGCAGTCAGCCTGAATTACCACACACTTACTTACCTATGGTGCCCAGATAATCAGGTTGCCTAGCAACTAGTCTAAGTTCTGTTTCCATATCCTTTTTGTTTGAAAAAAAAAAAAAACAATGATACCACCCTTGCACTAAATACTGAAAAATTCTTTCCTTTCCCAGTGTATTCACTTTATCTCCCTAAATCCTTTATCTAGTAGGCAACATATTGAGACAGAAGTGTTTTTCTATGAAAAATTTCTGCAGTAATCATGGATAGAATGCTGCAATTCATTGTCTGGTGTCTGTAGTACCACAGCAGACATGTGTGAATGGAACCAACCCCAGTAACAAGGATGGATGCTGTTGTTTATGGTCTAAAAGAGACCTCAAAGTTAAGGAAGTTACATACTCAAAACCCTCCTATCTCTGGGGAGACAGAAAATGGAACAGATATTACCAATGGATGGAATTAAGAGGTGGGAGTCAGAACACAAAACAACTAGACTAAGTAGACCTGTAATTAGATATTATATATGTATTAGAATGCATATATTGATCAAAAATAACTGTACAAGACGAGCAATGTACAAGTAGAATATATATTATTTGTCTTTCACTTTGGTGGAAGAAAATGCCAGGATGGTCACACTGTGTTCGATATACCTATATTTAAATAATACAAATATTTTTTTAAAAAACCCTCATATCTCTAAGGGCTCATCCACATAGATACCTTGACATGGGTCAGAAAAGTCCTACTTATCATTTGATTGAGGACATCTTCTCTTGGTATGCCTCCATCCAGATGAACATTTACTGACTTTCAGATTTGCTGATTTCCAGGTTTCTCTTCATCTGTTCATTGAGTTGCGGTGGTGCAGTGATTAGAATGCAGTACTGCAGGCTACTTCTGCTGACTGTCTGCTGCCTGCAATTTGGCAGTTCGAATCTCACCAGGCTCAAGGTTGATTCATCCTTACATCCTTCCGAGATCGGTAAAATGAGGACCCAGATTGTTGCCAGCAATAGGATGACTCTGTAAACCATGTAGGGAGGGCTGTAAAGCACTGCGAAGCAGTTTATAAGTCTAAGTGCTATTACTATCTCCAGATATGTTGGGGTTAGAATCTTCATTGATGATACTTCATTTATGATACACTGATGCAGATATTCCACCATCCTGTAGCCCTTTAATGTGGTAATGGCCAGAGTTCTGATCTAACTAGAAATTATAAATTCTTGTAAATATCTTCTAAAGGTACCATGGATGTTGACATCTCTGCTATGCAGACGTTTGGTTTATTCCTTTCATTTCTGCTTGACCTTCTTTGAATCAGTTCTCACTTGTCCACTAGCATTCTTTAGCATACCAGTTTGAGACTAGAACCTGCTTCAGAGTTTGGAGATCTTTTGAAAAATGATCTTTTTTGTGTTGGTTTCCTCCTTGTAATATTCTTCATTGTCTCTTCCAATAGCCTATCTTCATCATTTGGGGCTCTCTTCTCTTTTTGGAATTTCCACTATCTCTTCTGACATCCATTTGCTTTTTTCTATTCTTCAATCTTTGGCAGTCACTCTTTTTACTTTTATTGTTAACACATTTGAATTCATTCTGCCGTGCCTCAAGTTCCCTATTCAGCAAGCTTCCATGAGCTTCAGCAATGACTCTCCTTGTTTGGTTATACATAAAGGAAGTTAAACTCACCCAGGAATCAAGAGTCATACCTGAAGTCTTCTTTTTTTCTCTTTCTCAACTATTAGGAAATGTTACATGAATTCTGTACTCAACGCCTGTTAGAGGATGGGGCAAGGGATTTATATTTCCTGTATGGAATTTATGGTTACCTGGTAGTCAATTAAATCAATTCAAACTTGACTTCATATGTCCTCCTGGACATGTTCATTTAGCTGTCTTGGTAGCAATATGGAAGTGGTCTGCCATTTATTCATCCAGGATGGCTTTTTGACCACCTAATCCAATCTATAGCTTGGAAGTTCTTGGTAATATTCCACCCTACTGCTAACTAGGTCTAAGTTTAAACAAGGTCTTCCATGACCTTGTTTTCAAGAGGAATAGGCAAGAATATATTTCCCCAACATTTATTTGAAACAGTCGAGTCCATTAAATTCAGTATATTTTGGAAAGAAATGCCTGGGATCTTCTGTATTTGAAATATTACATTAGGGACCACATATTGTCTTTGTGTTGGTAATGCAAGAATGTCAAATTGTCAGCATAAAAAGAACTCAGTCTTTGCTTCCTAGGGAATTGCCATGGAATATATCTTTCTTTTCCCTTCTAAATAAATGTGATAGTAGAAAGCAAAATAGTATCTAAAGCATTTTAAGTAGGAATCAATGTGACTCTGACACATGTTGCTAGTAGCTTTTGCTTTATATATGAATCCAATAGTGCCCATTTACCAATTGTGTCCATTCATCCATTCCTATTCCATCCCTGTTTTCTTATCTATAAGCTCTTAGAGCAGTGTTTTCTAAATCTGGGTAAATTACTGAAAATTGGATAAAAGTGGTTTTTCTTTGGGTAACAACAAACAAACCCATTAGACAATCACAATAGGGAAATTTAAATTCACTTAAAATGTTTACCTACATTGGATAAAAAAGAAGTTTTCAATAAGTGGTTTTGGATAATGAAGGAAAAGGTTTGGGAAGCACTGACTTAATGTTTTTCTTGTTAAACTTGGGGCCAATCAAGGGCCAATCAGCCTCAAGCCGTTTACAAGAGGTAGTAATCCTTGCAAACATAGGAAAATAGGCTTCTATATCTGTTTCTTCTATAATCCAGGGATGTTGATATCCTTGGGACCACTTCTCCTCTTTCTAGGGTCAGAAAACCCTAGAGGTGGATATGGCCCTCCTAAAAAATGGACCCCTTTACTCCAAGTACTCCAAGTAATATTTTCTTCTTACCAATCCTGTTCTACTTTCAAACCAACATTGGCTTCTAAAATGTGTTTCTTTTTCATAGCAATAGCATTAGTACTTAGACTGGCATATCATTTCATAGTGCTTTACAGCACTCTCTGAGCAGTTTAGAGAATCAGCATATTGCCCCCAATAATCTGGGTCCCCATTTTACTATCCTTGAAAGGATTGAAAGTGGAGTCAACTTTGAGCCAGTCAGTATTGAACTCCTGGCTGTGAGCAGAGTTAGACTGCAAAACTGCATTATAACCACTACGCCACCACAGGTTTTATGCAACTTGTTTTGTTTACATGTTTGATCTGTATTAGTCAATACAAAATATACTCTTTTTTTTCTTTTAAATTCCACTGGTTCAGTTGAATTAACAAAAGCATAATGAATCTAGTTCTAGTTTCCTGGTATAATTTGCAATGTAATAAGTAATCAATCAAATCTTCACATGTGAGTTATTATAAGTTCATAAAGGTTATGTAGTTAGTAATCTTTTATGTGTTCCATCCAAATAGATTATTGGCATTGTTTAAAAGCAAAGTTCTATGAAAATTTGTCTCCGGGATTGGATGTCAGAGACTAAATAATATGGCATTCCTTATCCATCTTT
This sequence comes from Laticauda laticaudata, assembly GCA_004320025.1. Lineage (NCBI taxonomy): Eukaryota > Metazoa > Chordata > Lepidosauria > Squamata > Elapidae > Laticauda > Laticauda laticaudata. The sequence goes on from BHFT01010813.1 coordinate 24,070, forward strand.
AAAAAATTAATATGTATTGGACCACTTACGCTAACTTACCTGCTATATATGTTGTAGATGATGCCTATTTTTCTTCTTCTTTTGGGTTTACTTCAGATGTTTTGATGAGTCTTAACTGGCTTGTATATTACAGTGATGCAATGTGGTTTTAATAGTTTGTTGCTTGTTGTTTGATGTTTTTGATGTATGTAATGTTATCCTTTTCATAGCTTGTGTTGGTTGTGTAGTAATGGATTGAATGGTCAGGCATTTTTTAATAACTTTGTGTGGGTATATGTTTTGTTCTTCTACTGGAAAGATAACATTATAAAATCTTAAAATTGTAACACAATACAATATCCTAATTGACTTTGTTTGGGGGAAAAACTAAATCCTTATTGCAATGCAGAACTACAATTTGTTTTTCCCTCCCCATCCCTTATTTATTGAGTTAATATATTTATTAGATTCATATTCCAACTTGCCTTCCAGAGTTCAAGGTGGCATACACAGTGCCCCTTCCTCTATGAGATTAATTTAATTTAGTCTATACAGCCATCCAATACAAGACAATTCAGAGCTGGCCTGAGAGTGAGTGACCAAAGAGCTTGGATAGCTGAGTGAAGATTAAAAGCTGCCTTTCCTTACTCTAATCAAATTCTTTTACCATAGGAAATGGAGAGGGAAAGTTATGGGCAACAATCCACCTTTTCCATCTGGAGCTTATTTCCAGTCTTCTATTCTGAATCAGGCCTGTCCTTAAAAAGTTTTTTTTTTTACCAGACTGAAATCTTGAATTAGAGAAAAAGCTCTCTGCAATGGGATCTACTATATCTCTTCTTTAGCATTTATCTCCCTGTTCCCCTAGATTAAAGGTGTCAAACTCAAGGTCCATGGGGCCACTGGTGGGATTCAAAAGTGGTGGCTTGGTGGACGTGGCAGGGGAAGGATACTGTAAAATCTGCAGTCAGAGATGGTATTTGCCATTTCTCTGAACTATTCAAAATCTCTGCTACTGGTTCTCCAGAACTGGCCAGAACCTACTGAATACCACCACAGCATGCGGCTGCCCTAGAAACAGCAAAGAACCAGCCTATGGTGTCTTTGCCAACCAGAACGTAGCTTGGGGAAGGCACTGGCAGAGGGCTGAGGAGGCAGTCATGATTGTTAATGGGGCCCAGAATGGCTGCATGTGGCCCACCACACCAAGCTCCATTTTCACTGGCAGAAGGCTGCGGGAGGCCATCACAGCTGAAAATAGAGCTTGGGAACCCATTCTCACTGGCAGAGCGCTTGAGCCACCACAGGCACCCTCAACACGAGTGATGTCAAGCTGGCCACACCCACCCTGGCCACACCCATCCTGATCCCCCAAAGTCAAACACGATCCTGATGCAGCCTACAATGAAATCAAGTTTGATACCCCTGTCCTAGATGCTTTGCATGATCCTGCACAAAGCCTGATCAATCTGCACATGGTTTTTAATTTTTGCTTCTGTGAACATTGCATACCTATGTAATTAGCAAAAGATAACAGCAGTGCTGTTGGGAAACAGCCAGGCAGGGAGGGAGGAGCTAGCTTTGAGTCCTTGTGCAGCTGCAAGAGGCATAAGCCTGATCCCTCCCCTTAAATTCCATGAAACTTTATTAATTTATTTCCATTAGAAAGCAAGAAGTCTGAGAAGATTCCTGTATTTTAGGTAAATATAGTAAATTAACTGATTTGAACCTTTCATGAATTGATATGGTTGCTTGCACCTGACACTTGCCTTCAGAAAATGTGGAGGGCAAGGATTGTGGATTTCAGCAAATAGGCTTCATGAGATTTTAATCTGAGGAACCTATATAGGATCTTGCTGAAATTCTGCATTTTATGCAGCTGTTAGACTTTCAAAACTCATTTCAAAAAAGGGTCTATTGGAGATCAACTAGAGATGTTTTTTGTTAAGTCAATGTCACCCATTCCTCCCTCCCCCCAAAAAAATGAGACAAAAGAAAAGTCCACACAGGATCCAGAGTAAATAATATAATCCCTTCGTAATGCAGTTTGTATTCTCAAGGCAGAAAAGAAAACCATTAAATGGAATACTAGCTTTCATTTGCCAAGTAAAAAATGGATTCCTTGGATACAAGCAAAATAAATTTCTCATTGTGTTGCAGCACAGTATTAGTTTTTAACAATTGTTTTGCAGGTGTTTATCCTCAGTCCAGTTCTAAGACATCTCTTCAAAGAAACATGACTATGGACCTTTTGTAATATAAACAGAAACTTTGAATAGGTCACTGATTTAGTGACACAATTTCCATTATACCTAAAGCTTTTTTGGTTCTCAGTGATCACAAGGGATTGAGTTGGGGTGGCAGAATATATCCCAAAGCATTTGACCTTCTCTACTAGAGATAATTAGAAAGGCTGCACATGATCTTTAGTGGACTGCAGTTGAGCCATCTTCACAAATACTCCTACAACATCCTTTTTCCAACAGAGTGCCTTCCAGCTATATTAGAAAGTAACAAGTTAGGAAAGGTGGCCTTAGAATGTTAACTGAAGATGACATATGAGTGAATCCTTGAACTTTATTTGAAACTGTTTATATAAAATGTTTCCTCTTCCATTCTTTTTGCTTCGCTTTTGCCAGGAAATTGCAATAGGAGTTGGATTGGTAGTTATAAATCTTCAGTTTCAGGGGTGGGGATCGGTTCTGTACATGGCCTCTGGTCCAATCTAAATATAGTATACAGAATCATGTCCTACCTGTCAATGAATACTTCAGCTTCAATCATAACAATACAAGAGCACACAATAGATACAAATTCAAGGTTAACCACACCAAACTTGACTGCAGAAAATATGACTTCAGCAACAGAGTGGTCAATGTTTGGGATACTCTACTTGATTCTGTGGTTTCTTCCCCAAACCCCAAAAACTTTAACCTTAGACTGTCTACTATTGACCTCACTCCCTTACTAAGACGCCTGTAGGGGGTGTGCATAAGCGCATTAATTGTGCCTACCATCCCTGTCCTATTGTTTTTTTATTTTTCTTAGAAGTATCTATCTCATGTATTCAAAACTACATATATTTATTCTTATACCTGTATCTTGTAAGCGATTGACAAATCAAATAAATACTAAATGCTAAAATACTATCAGTATAAGGTCAGGTGGAGAAGGGCACTAATTGTGAGTTGCAATAGCACTTAGACTTACTGTATATACTTCTTCATAATGTTTTACAGCCCTCCCTAAGCAGTTTACAGAGTCAGCATATTTTCCCTAACAATTGGGTCCTCATTTTACCGACCTTGAAATGATGGAAGCCTGAGTCAACCTTGAGCCGGTCAGGATCAAATTTCTGGCAGTCGGAAGAATTAGCCTGCCATACTGTTTAATGCATCACCATGGCTGCTATATCTATAAAACATGAAATGGATGGGCAACATCTTGTAGTTAGACCTGATCTTGACTCTCCAAATGTAGAACCATATTTGGTACTTAGGATTGTCCACATCCAGTAATGGTAAGTTGAGCTTGATTTGTAGGCCTAGTTCAGCACTGTAGAAAACTTTACAAATGTTTTGAAACAGGAAATAATGCTTTTTGAAACAGGCTAGTCACTTGTATTTTCTGAAAACAGTCATGATGGCCTTTGGTTGGAGAGAGGTCGATGGTAGGGAAAAATGTCCCCCAATTAGCCCATTAAGATGACTAATCCCTGTGCAATGATTTGGAGAAAAAGTTCTATTTGACAGAATAAGTAGGAATGCTTATGAAATATCACTATTAAACTAAGGGCTGATCTTACAATTTCACCGTCATGTAATTCAGAATAATGGGTCAAGAAACAGAGGGAGTGAGATCTTCCAAATTTTCATCTTGGGAAAATTAAAGGTTTTAAAGTTGAACTGATGGGTTCTAATCCTGTTTCCATGTTATACACTGTAATTACAGGTTTGGGTCTGATTTCAATTTTTTAAAAAATGGTATAAGGATTCGGTCATGATTTTTTCTGATGTTTCAGACAAAGCCAGTCTTTTTTATGGTTGCCTCTAACATTCAGTCTGAAAGTGAGCCAATTTCCTTGACTCCAAAAGGAGATTGCGTGACATTAATTAGAAGCAAGTCAAATCACAGCGGGACAACCAGTTTAAATATACAAACTGAAGAATTGGCCATTGGATCTTTAACAATTATCTGTGCCTGTGGACTTCCACCAGTTTTATACATTAAGTAGGAGCCATGAGATCTGTTGAAAGAAATGAGTGGCAGTTGTAAAAGAGAAACTTCAAAACAGATCATTCCTCTAATTATCATGAGTGGGGAAGACAAAATTGGAATGAAGCAGTTTTTCAATTTTGGATTTTTAATATATGAATACAATGGAGCAGGCTGTCCCTCACTTGGGAATGATTGTCTACCCTACCATGTTGCAAAATCATCTTATATTTTCTGGGCTTTATTGCAATTTGCAAGAAGATAGTGAATACGCCACAAAAGTTGAACTTATTGCAAGGATAGAAACCATTCTTATTTCCCATTAATATGTTAAATTCATTTTCATTGATTGGTGACCTAACTAACTGTGATACATTAGTTGTTACAAGTTGAGTTACTACTAATTATGAGAATAAAAAATTGATGCTAGTTTGTTACTTTTCAGTGAGTATGTCTTTGATACATTTATAGGATTGGTTGTATTAATCATCCAAGAATATCTATGATGGGATCTAAAAATGTCAAGAAGGAATGAATGATTTATTATTGAGGTCTACCTCTTCCTATGTACTTCTTACACAAAACATATGTAAAAGAGGCAAGGTATCAGTTGCGTACTTGCAATCATAGCCTTGAATTTTTTGACTCCTCTTTTTCCTACAAAGTCCATTTTGACTCCGCTATTCTGCATTCTGAATCCTGTGAAAGAGAGATCCAATCTAAAAGTAAGGATAATTTTTCTGGCTGTGAGAACAGTTAATGAATGGATTAGCTCGTGCCCCCTCCCCCATAGTTGTGGGTGCTCCATTACTGGAGGTTTTCTGGACAATCATTTGACCAGGATAGCATAAGGTTTCCTGCCTTGGGCAGTGAACTAGAAGACCTCTTGGGCCCTTACAATCCTATGATTCTATATTCTGTGTTCTGCAAATATTTATTCATTTATTTATTTAATTTATATTGCTGCCTATTCTCCCATGGCGACTCGAGGCAGCTTACACAATGTAAAACCATATTTAAAACAAAAAATAAAAATAAAAACAATAAAAAACTCACAAAAAGAATCAAATAAATTAGTAAAGTACAATATAACAAAATTTGGGGAAAACAAAAAAATAAATAAATAAAAACCAATTTCCACCCCTGTCCTGATGACAACAGATCATACTAGCCATTTGATGGGCTCCATCCCTCTCTGGGTTCCTCAGGCCTGCTGGCAGAACCAGGTCTTCAGTGCCTTCCAGAAGAGTATTAGTGAGGGGGCCATTCTAATCTCTGGGGGAATGATGTTCCAGAGAGACAGAGCCACCACGGAGAAGGCCCTTCTTCTGGGACCCACCTGGTGTATCTCCCTCAGGGGCTGGGACCCGCAACATTCCCTGACTCCTCGCTCTAATGGGTCAGGTAGATGTCACTGGCAAGAGATGTTTCTTTGGATAACCCTTGTAAAATATCCTTGTAACTGGCCACATGGCCATCCCACATATGAGATGGAATGAATCCAGGCATCAGACAAAATAAACTCCCAAATCCTACTTTTCAGGACACGCAGATGCCCCAGTGCCTGATTTGAAAAGCTTACAATAATGAGGTTGGGCTGATGTCCCATAACTGGGACTTTGAAGAATAAGGTACTCAGACAGATGGGCAGCCATTATCATTCTTACTCTTACTCTACTCTTATCAGGGAAAGCATGTAGTGCTGCTGTTTACATCACTCTAAGGACTTGATTTTTTTAAAAGAAAATGCATTGATTTCACATATTTTTTCCCAGGTCAAAATGCCTCACAGCCTACTTGAACCTTCAAACTTCCAGTCAAGTTCTTTTCATATCCATTTGCTTCTTTTTATTGTGTTGTTTTCTGAGTTCATTCCTTGTATTGGAAGGTCCCCCTGGGTAGTATGAAACCATGGCTGCTGGCTTTTCAATTTCAGTTTCAAAGTCCAGATATCTGGTGCTCTGTTTAGCCATCGATCATGTCAATAGCCTCAATGAAGTCTCAAGGCAGTGGCTTACATTGCAAATAGCACTCTTGAAGTGTTTGCAAACATCGTATCCACAATTGATTTAGCTGGGGGATAAAAAGTATGTGGAGATTTGATGCCATGAAGAAATTGTTATAATATGTGAGATTAAGAAAGCAATGAGATTTTTTTTAAAAAAGTGGGCATAGCTGGATTTTGAAATTATATCATGGATTAATCCTTTGCTGAATTCTATTTTCTTGAAAGATTTATTCTGTGGCAAAGCAATATAGAATAAGAGTTGGAAGGGACCTTTGTAGATCTTCTAGTCCAGCCCCCTGCCTAACCAGGAAACCCTATAATCCAATCCTATAAAATCCATTCTATCCATTTCATTTCTTACATATTCTCAAATTGCTTTCCAATTTGTGCTGATGTTGTAGAACTTCTTTTATTACTGTAAAATAGCAGAGGGAGCTATCACTCTTTTCCATTGCTTGTTTCTCCCTCCCTCCCTTTAGAAGTTCCAAACTTCCTTTGGAAGTTTCTCCCTCCCTTTGGAAGTTCCTTAAAAGCCGTGGTCATGCAGTGGTTAGAATGCAGTATTTTGCAGATTAACTCTGCCTGCTGCTAGGAGTTCAATCCTGACTTGCTCAAGGTTGATTCAGCTTCCATCCTTCCTATGTCACTGAAATGAGGACACGGATTGTTGGGTGCAATTTGCTGACTCTCTGCTTAGAGACGGCTGTGAAGCACTATGAAACAGTATATGAGTCTTGATTCTATTGCTACTTACTGCTTTCTGATTTTCAAATAGACAAGCAGGAAGAGTTTCTGCAAGATGCCTTTCCTTGCCATGGAACAGAGGCAAGTTCCAGATATCCAAAACTTTGAGAATTAAGATATGTTATCATTATAACATATATAATTATCATGAATTATTATTATAAAAACTTTTCTACAGGGGGAAAAACAGGAAGAAGGAATTATCGCAGACAATAAACACTTCACAGAATGGTACCAAATTAAAACAAAGATGCTATTTTTCTTTCAGCCATAATTCTTTTGAAAACATTGCAGCAGAGAGAAACAAATGCTATTGTCTAAGAAAGAAGTCAGTAAATTTGATAGGCTATTGCCTGATCTCCAGCTTGCCTTGCACAACACCTGAGTTCTAACAAATTTACCCTGACAGGTTTGTTATTAATGGGAAAGCCTGACAAATGTTTCAATATTTGCAGCATCAGCAGACAAAAGGAAAGATAATAAACTCATATGGACATTCCTTTGCTCAAGCAAAAAGAGTGTATTCTTTGGCTTTGTTAAATCATCCAATTGGTAGAAAATCATTAAGATGCATAATGTGGTGAACATAGTATCTGAAAAAGTTTCACAACCATATGATTGTTATAATCTCTCTTTTCTTATCTCCATGACCTTAAGACAGATTTTGTGAACTGGATTGATTATAAATAAAGAAAAATGTGACATTGGCCTCCTATAATGAGAAAAATTGATAGGGGTCAAGAAAAAAGACTTAGTTGTTTTCATTTTATAAGGAACAAAATCTATAAATGTAAGAGGTGACCAGTTGACTCAAAGGGACGGGTCAAATGTGTCATCAGTCTCCAGTCCCTTCACTCACAAGAAATTTAAGTGCAACTCACCTTGAATGCTGTTGACTCAATTTGCTTTGACCATTAGTAGTTCAGATTCTTGTAGAGAGCATTAGCTTACAATAAACAACACATTTACTATCAACCTGCCTTCAGTCGACGACCTGTACACTGCTTGAGTCAAAAAGAGGGCTGTGAAAATATTTACAGACCCCTCACATCCTGGATATAAACTATTTCGACTCCTACCCTCAAAATGACGCTATAGAGCACTGTACACCAGAACAGCTAGACACAAGAACAGTTTTTTCCTGAAAGCCAACACTCTGCTAAACAAATAATTCCCTCAACACTGTTCAACTATTACAAAGTCTGCACTACTATTACTTCTGTTAATCTTCTCATCACTCCTTATCACTCATTCCCTCCCACTTGTGACTTGTAACTTTGTTGCTTGAATCCCTACGATTTATATTGACTGTTTCCTAGTATGATTTGATTGCTTATTGTACCCTATGACTATCATTAAGTGTTGTACATTATATTTCTTGACTCTTGATGAATGTATCTTTTCTTTTATGTATACTGAGAGTATTTGCACCAAGACAAATTCCTTGTGTGTCCAACCACACTTGGCAAATAAAGAATTCTATTCTATTCTATAAACCTATATTCACTTGATCTGGCTGGCTCCCAATTTATTGGAGTTAACATTAGCAAGCATTAAAAGAATAACAGAGTTGGAAGGGACCTTGTAGGTCATCTAGTACAACCCCCCACTCAAGCAGGAGATCCCACACCATTTCTGACAGATGGCAGTCCAGTCTCTTCTTGAAAGCTTCCAGTGATGAAGTTCCCACAACTTCCAAAGGCAAGCTATTCCATTAGTTGATTGTTCTCACTGTCAGAAAATTTCTCCTTATTTTGTGGTTGAATCTCTTGATTGGTTTCAGACTTGGTCCATCCAATTCAATATTGCCTATCTGGGTTGCCAGCAGATCTCCAGTTTCAAGGAGGAATATTTCATAGCCAGGAAATGAAGCCATCTCATGTTTCATGCAAACATGTGCTTTGCCATGAAGCTAACTTGCTTCTCTTTAGAAATGTTCCAATAGTCATTTGTAGCCATTCCAAGAAATAGTTTTGTTTTCAAGACTGTATCTTAAGCTTCTTTTGTCCCTATGTTCATGTGTTGTTTCCTTATGAATCATTGACACAATGGTGTTCCTTTTGAAATAATTGATTCATTTTATTAATAATACTAAAATGTAAAAATAAACTACTGTCATTCTGTAAGATTCTAGTATCTCTCTTGAGTTTTGAAAAAAAGTTCTCAGCCAAGGGTAGGGAACAGTGAGATGGGGAAGATCAATCTTGAAACTGATTGGATTGGCCTGTACACTTCAAAAAATAAAGAAATATTTAAATGATAAAAAATAAAACCTGCTTTGAGCTGAGTTCAGTTCATTATCTTATGAGTGTGTGGTTCTTTTCAGAGGCATCTACAGGAATGGGGAAATCAATTATGACAAAATTAAGAGTGTATTGGGGTGATCAAAGACCTTCCTCTTGTAATGTATGTAAGAGGCATATAATACATATTATAAAGAAGTGGGGTTTTGTATGTGGAGCTACATCTACCATTTTTATGTGATTTTTTTCTCCCTGTTTCTCTTTCTCTCTCTCTTCCTCTCTCTCTCCCTCCCTCCCTCCCTCTCTCTCCCTCTCTCTCTCTTGTGTGTGTGTATTTAAAGTAGAATAATTACAGGATCCAATCTGGGTCAGTCACTGGGACTGGTGGTTTTTTCTTCTGAGCTTTCAGGTTTGTGCTGGAGCCCATCTCAGGCAACTTTCTCTGTGTCATAAATAAACTTCTTCTAACATGCTTTCTGATTTCCCAGTAATCGACCAGTAATCAAGAAACCAATCAGGTATCTTCTTAGTTTCTCAAGATCAGCCAAAGTTAACAACAGCCTATCTATAATTGTACATCCATAAAAGTTAAGATGTTATTTCATGTTCTGCAGATGCAATAATGTAGTTTGTCCAGTCGGTAACCTCATCAATCTGATGAACTATATTAAGTACAATACCTAAAGATTGAAAATTGTCCTTTGTTAGCGAAGAGCATTGTTGGAATTTTTTAATGTCTAGAATCTCAAATGACAAAGCCAAGATCATTCTGGTCTGTTTTGTGGGAACTTACTTAAAATGCTAAGCCTGTTTTATCACTTACAATATTATTTTTTTTTAAAAGTTTCCCACTTAAAATGATGGGAATTATGTCAGAATAATAGTGGTGAGAAATTATTCCAAGTGTCATAAAAATCAGGCTGGAAGGTAGGGATCTGTATGCATTTCTTATTAATTTTTTTAGTATAATTGTTAAATATAATGCAAACTAAATTTCAAAGAAGAAAAGAGACTAGAAAATTTATGAGAAAGAGTAAGGAAAAGAAGAAGAAAAGAAAGCTAACAAAAAGAAAAATAAGACTATAATAAAGAAAGAGAAGAAAGAGAAAAGTAAGAATATAATAAAGAGAAGAAAGGGAAGAAAAAGTAAGAATATAACAAAGAAAATGAAAAGAATTACATAAAGTAGTGATTTTTATCACCAGTATAAACAAATTTAGTAAATCTTCATCCTGTCCAAAATTACAAACATTTATATCTTTATTCTATAGTCCCTCTCTTTTCTCTAAAAAAAAATCCATAAAACTTTTTTTTCAGTCCTGGTGTCAAAGTAATCTATCAGTTCTTTCTTTCATTCAAGACTGAAGACAGACTCAGCTGGCATTTTAAACCTTGGCATCTCCAAACTCTGTAATGGCTTAGAAGTAGTTAATGAGCAATTTTCAGAAATAATAACAAAGTTTGTTTAGAAGTTTGGTGCCTTTTAAAATTGCCACCATAGTTATGAGTAAAGTGGCTAATCCCATCATCTCCTGTTGTCCTGGTGTTCAAAATCATGGAAAACTCTTATTCTGCAATCTCATGGGGAAGAATTATCTAGTGGGGGATTTCCCATCCTTTCCTTATCTGGAGAAGGATCCAGTCTACCCACCAGTTCCTTGATTTTTGCTGCAATCATTGACTCTGCTTTTGCAGAGGCACATTCAGTTCACCATACCTCCTCCAGAAACTTTGCACAATTACTATAATCCTGCTGAGACATCAGGGTTGACTTAGAATCCTTGTGCCAATTCAATTGTCCATTACATGGAACACTGTAGAAACTTAGAACTGAGTTCAGTTACCTTTTTCTTTTTCTTAATTTTTTTTCTTGAAATTTCAAGACAATCATGTCTGAGTAAAGTTCACAAGTTTTATTTGCACCCTTAGCATAGCATATATTTCAGTTGTTCAGCCAAATGGCTTTTAAATGAAGAAAAAGCTACTTTGGAACATTTGTATACATTCAGCAGTTAAAGAAAAGGTGTCACCCTCAGGCACTCTGTGAAATTTGGAAGATATAATTTGTTTGGAGAATCCACCTACAGCAAAGTTGATTATCCTCAACTCTTATATATGCCAATGTGCTCCCTTTCTCACAAGAGTATGCAAGTTTATTAACCAGTTTTATATTATGCTCAAGATACTTTCAACATTCTGATTCCCTGTGCAATATATAAAGAATGCTGAGGGGTTCTTCTAGAAAGCATCCCTCATGGAGTTCTTTTAAGACAGAAAGTCACTTTGCTGGCTAATCCTCATAAAATAAAATAACTCCTGGAGAAAGAAAAGTTTTTACTAGAGTCACATATAATACGCTGCCCTCTTCAATTATGGAGAACAACTTTAGCCCCTGACTACACTAAAGAACACATATTCTTATTGGGGAGGATGAAGTAAAAGAAATAATTGATGTTGCTTTATTTAATTTTTGTAGATAGGAGTGTATAAATATAATAAATATCTTATAGCTTGTTTTAGGTTTAGGACAAGGGAAATATAGATCCTAGCCCACTCTCAGCCACAAAAACTCATTGATGGACTTTAGGCCAATCATTTTGTCTCATCCCATCCAATCTCACAGGTTTATGAAGCAGGGAAAATTGGAAGAGAAAGAGAAATGTGCAGTGCTTGCAGTTGCTAGGAGAAAAAAAATGTGAGATATATATATCCAACCAATAACACAAATAAATCATGATGAATATACAGTAAACAACAACATTACAGAAGCAAGAGCTTAGGGCACGTTTCCTTCCTTGAAAGCTCATGAGTAAAAGGTATCCAAGTAAATTTTGACTAACTATAGTATTTTGTTTGTGTGTGTCTCATTGTTTTAATTAGTTTATTTACAGTTCTTATCTCATGTATCTCTTTATTATGGACATTCTTTGGTCTATGACTATAATTTATTTATTTAGGAGGAGCCCTGGTAGTGCAGTGATTAGAATGCAGTATTACAGTCTAATTGAACCCGCAGCCTAGAGATTGATCCTGCCTGGCTCAGGGTTGACTCAGCCTTTCATTCTTCTGAGGCTGGTAAAATGAGGACCCAGATTGTGGGGGGCAATATACTGACATAGCAAACTGCCCAGAGAGTGTTGTAAAGACTGAGGAGTGGTATATAAGTCCAAAAGTTATTGCTATTAATATTTATTTATTTGAAAACCTACATTCCTACATTTACTTCTTTCTGAACATTTGTTAAAATATGAAGACTGTCCAGTGGAACTTTAACTGACCATGGACACTTTGAAAACACATGTGATGGGAAGAAAAACACATTTTTTAGTGTAAGACTAAATAGAGTGATTGCAAGCAAGTAAGACTGATTCATGCAGTGGTATTCAATACTAGTAGCTTAAAACAGATTTATTGCCCAATTCCAGTTCAGTTTGTTTTAGCTGTTGCGGATAATGCTAGAGAGAATGAGAAAAATTGGATAAGATGTAGACATACTGAGAAAAATATTCAAAAAGTTTCCAGCCAACAGTTGGAAATGCCATTCTTTAGCACATTATCACTTCAGAGTTTTCTAGCCAGGACAGAATAAGTTCATCTCTTTTCAAGATCAGCATATTGCAATGAAGATACATAAGTGTGTTCCAGTGATATCTTTATTAATGTGCCAACATTTTTTTCTTACATTTCTTTTTTTTTTTCAACACTTCATTATGAATATAATGGAATTTGTTTTGGAATTTTCATGAAATCTTTACAGGTATTCTTGAGCTCACCAAAATATATAAGATCCATCCCTAAAAACTAATAAGTGTGCTTGAGCTCTAACTCCTATTTTTTTCCATTAATTCACTCTGAGTTCTATCATCTCTGATTCAGACATGACTGAGGATTTCAAATTTGGAATTCCCTGTTCGTTAAGAATGATAAATCTTAATAGAATGACAAGAGAATTAGAAAGGCATTTTTAAGCAAGCCTTTCCCCCTTCATTAATCATCTGTCTAGCCCCACTGATTTTTATATGAACTCATGTATAATCCCAAACTGTATGATTCCATTACTCTAAATGTAGTTAATTCTGCCACAATCAATTGATCAATAGGCTCAGTTAGTTACACAATAATATGGACAATCTTATTTATACCACTGAGTTTCATTATTTCCTGTTTTTCTTCTTCCAAAGCATCCTGCCCATCACCTTTTCAGTAAGCTTCTGGGATCCTCTTTCTTAAAAATAAAAAAAGAACAGTATTCCTCCCCTCTCCCCATTCCAGTACTCTCTTTTTTAAGCCCAGGAGCAATGAGAATGGGTTGGAAAATCACTGTTTTACTGCCATTGATAGCAAAAAATATATATTACTTTCTGCTCTCCTTTGATAGAATGCACAGATGTCTGCAGGAGACAATATAATAAAAATATTTAATATATGCTACTGTTAATCTATTGATCTATCACTCTATCAAGCATTCAGGTTGGTGCCAGTGCTTAATTTCAAAATGCAAAAAAGCATAATTAGCTAATAATCTTTATCTCCCTAAATTCTGTTCATTATCACAATGTTCTATTTGGCATGCTTCCATATTTGCTAATAGCCAATGATTTTATTTATTTTGTATGCAAGTATCGAGGAAGGTTCTCAATCATCCAAGGAGAATGGTCTGAAGATTGTTTGAAGTTATCGGAAGTTGAATCATTGCAACTGAACAACTTTGCTGTTGTTGTTGTTAGTTTGAGAGTTTCACTGCCCATCCAGATACCTTTCCCAATCATTATATGCAATTAGACATTTTACATGAAGCATCATCCTGAGCTATCAGAGTAACTATAAAGGTATCAATACCAAAGAATAGGAGCTCATGTTTCTAATAGAAACTAGACTGTGCTGTTTTCTGTGTCATATATGTGGGTATATACTTAATTTTATTTATTTATTTTGTCATGTTTATGTAGTGTATATTGGAGGTGATGATCCTTTGAGAACTGTATGCAACAAAATTTCATTTTAATTTATGCCAATTAATGTACATTTAAAATGACAATAAAGTTATTCTAAGTCTAATACACCCACCCACATGGGCAGTCTTTCAGCGGTTGGAATTTAGTGTTTAGGATTGCTAAAAGGAGTATATTAAAGTAGATTAGGGTAGGAGACTTCCGGTGGCAGGCAAGGACAAGTAGAGAGGCTGAGATCCGCTCGTGATTTCAGTCAATCCTTTTCTACGT
>BHFT01010814.1:0-42509 GCA_004320025.1 Laticauda laticaudata
TGCCTCACCAGGCTTTCTGTTGGCGGGTTTGGCTCTATAGTTGTGCTGGGTTTTGGTGCCACGTTGAAGTTGTAGTTGGTTTGAGCACTGTGGCTTTGCATGTGTTGGACTAGTGGGAGGTGTTGCTCCAGCTCATATTTACCTGCATGTTGTTGGGTGTTCATCCAGAGTTGGGTACTATTGTGCGTTATTGATACTCCGATACGACCAATAAACACAGACCGAAGACTCCAACCAACTCCCAGGATGCTAGAAAGTAAAAGAACATCCTGCGACGAAGCAGCTTAGGCTAGCCTCACATTGGCTAAAACCAATGTCTGTGATAGCCTGGCACACTACAACTCAGTACAGAACCTGACCTGATGGCAGCAGAGATCTCTGCCTAGAAATGTTGCTACAACTTTAAAAGCACTACAATGACATGGTAATACCCGACCTTAATACAGCACACATGTAATTATAATATATTTACATATTACTATATTTGGTTTTTTATGTTCCCACGTACACATTTACGAGTGAGTGTGCTGTTCATGCTTCCCTTCGGGCCTTACAATTCCGCCAGTCAGTGTACGTGCTCTTTAGAGTCCATGTAGCAATCCGTTTCAAGCAGAATCTCATCTGCCATCATCAGGCTTCTGTATTGATTCTGTGCCTATGTGTGTCAGGCTTATCACAGCCATTGCGTTTTAAATTTGAGCTAGACTTTACTTGCTGTGCCAGCGAGTGTTTTTTTTCTACCATCCTCGATTGCGTTGGGAGTTCTTGGTCTTGATGTTTATGTGCGTCTGGTACGTACCTACACTAAGAATATATGTACCCTCCTGGATGAACACATAAAATGCCAGCCAAAAAGACAAGCGGGCTGCGAACCACACCTCCTCACTAGTCCAACACAGTGGAAAAGCCACAGCTGTACTGCACACATCAACTTCAATGGCATCGAAAAGACCCCAGAAGCCACCTGATCCAACCGAAAATGCCCCAGTCCACAGACATCATCAGAGAAGCTCAGAGGAGAAAGTACTGAAAAAAAGCAACCCCTGAAAGTCACTGAACAGAGAGCATATTCCACCAGACTGTCAATCATTTGGACAGCCGCACTCTCAATAGAAGATCTCCACACCACAAGCCAGGCCAAAACCTGGCACAAACAGACTCCCCCTGTTACCTCAGCTCAAACACACCCACCAGCATCCAGATGAGACACCTAGCTTTCCAAATAGATAAATAGCTCCTCCTCTTCACGTTGGAAGCCAAGCTGCACTGAAAGCCTCCAATACATAAGCAGACGTGTGCCAGCAATCAGAACCCACCAAAACAGGACAGAAGAACCAGAAAACACCAATCAAACAAACTCCAAGTCCAATAACACAAGGATGTGGTTCATTGAACATGTTACCGTGAAGTATTTCTAGATATGCTATATTCTCGCGTAGTTCATGGCTACTCCCAATGGTCTTATCATACGCACGGAGATTGGGTCCAGGAGTCTCTGAGTAAGGCCAGATTTCTGAGTCTCTTTTATAACGTATCCCGCCTGGGAAGGCCATTCAAAGTTTATATCGTGCGATGAACCCGATTGTACATGTGCCACTCAGGTTCACCTGTGTCTTCCTGACATGTGACATGTCATGAACTCAGCCAATTGTTGTGATGTTCAAGGAATTATGAGACCTCGAGATCCTTTATGAACACATTTCATCCCAAAGTCTGTTCCCAAGTCACCCGTCATAGGTGTCCAAGCATATGTGCAACCTTCTTGATGTGATTAATTGTTAAATACAGTTGCAACATCAAATCAGCTCCTCTCCAGAGTTCAGCTGACATCTCCCATGGTGGTTTCTGCTGGGCTTTTCTTCAAGGTTACCTTAGCGACTGAACGTCCACTCGGGGATTGCGCTTCCAAGGTTTTTTCTGCGTTCCTAGTGCTTTCTTGACTCTGCTGTAATGCATCCAGGCCTCCTTCCTGATACGACTGAGATTCATCGTCAGTAGCAACCTGGTATGGACCCTTCCCAACGCTAGTTGCCGAGTTTTTCACTTCTCCAAGTCTTGTTCAGGACCCAGTCTGCCAGCCTCGCTGTGAGGTGTTGGCTACCAGCCACGAAGGTGTGTATGCACCAGACCATCCCTGTCGTTGTGAAGCGACAAAACAAAGACCGCAGGTACAGTGCCAGCAAATATTCCCGAAGAGGAAGCAACTCTAGCTATGTCGGATGTCAGCGCCCCTAGCATTTTCTGGGCTAATAGGGTCTCCCCAGTCGAGCATTTCGCACAAGGGAGAAAGCCCCTGATGTTCTTTGCCTTTAGGACAAGGTCTGACTTCCTGAAGCAGAGCCTAAGGAAGATTCTTCTCCAACCCCCCTTTTCTGGCAAACTTAGTGAATATCAATTTTGCTCTCTGGAAAAGGCCAAACCGACTAGGTGCATAGTCACCTCCCATCTCTTCTTGCGTGCACTTTCTATTTACTTTCAAAACAAAATCAAACAGTTCCAGCAGATGCTCTGAGCTACTCCACATCCTCAGACTCCGAATAGTGAGGTTTAACGACGATGACAGTGCCTCCCGTCCCCAAGCCTCTTCATGAACTTTCGTCCAATATTTCCCCCTCATGACAGTGGTAACACCACCTGACCCCTCCTACGTCTTCCATCCCTCTGGCGGTTTTGACACAATCCCGCTTTCTCCAACTCCGAACTTTTCCTTTTCTTGGCTCCCGATTCTCCCTCCGTCCTCTCCAGTATGGTATAGTAATACCATACAACGGTCTATCTCCCTTCCACTTCCTCGCCCATTTGTCCACCCATTGTTTCCACAACTCCGCGTGGTGTTCCCCTCTGAAATGTGGGCTCACATGGATAACTGTATCGCTGGGGAGTTGCAATTGGCCTCTAAGGCTTGCCTCTACTAACTGCCCACTTGCCCTCTATTTGCTTCCCTCCGCCTTGAACTATACCCTCCTTTCTCTCCAGATTTTCCCAAACGTTGCACCCCCCATTGCATACTTGGAATCAGTCCAAATCGTTACTTCCATCCCCTCAGCCAATTCCAAGGCTCTGTCAGGGCAAGCAATTCACATTTCTGGCTGACCAAGCAGCTGGGATGGACCCTTTCTCATTACCTCACCTTCCCCGTATTATTGCAAACCAGATTTTTGCTTTCCACTTTTCCACCCCTGCCTAGATCCATCTATAAACGCACCTCTCTCCCTTCTCCAAAGAGTCTCTTCCAAGTCCTCTCTACCTTCATCATGAATCACTTGCATAGACAATCATGTTCTTCCGGTTCCCACGCCTGCCTTCTCCCCTCCAAATTCTGCTGGCATTATAGATGCTTGTCTTTCCTATTACCCACATCAGGACTGGTTCTCAAAATGTTCATACTTCAATATCCGTCCCTTCGGGTCATCCAAGGGGTAGCAGCTGACTCAACACTGAGTTGACCTGTGAGGCGAATGCACACAAGAAGCTTCCCCAAAGTTAACTTTTGCTCTCCACCACCAACATCGCTGTTGAAACTGCCACAGCCTGGCCATCCTATCCAACCGGCTCCAAACCCTTGCTTAGGAAGCCCGTACCGGCTTCTGGTACTGCCCCCCCCCTCTTTTGGGCAAGGACTCAACTGCTGTTCCCTTGAGCCACGCCACATACAAAATGCAAATGCGTTAATTTCAGATTTGGCAAGGCTAAAACCGAAGTGGTTGACAAAGCGCTCGTTCTTCAGCTCCTTCCACCTTTCACTATCTCCCTCCTCCATTATCTATGCTCTCTCCCTTTCCAGGCAATACTTTCTATGCAAAAACTGCCAACACTGCTGAATTAGTCTACCTAGATCTCTGCTAGTACCCTTCAACAATCCCACTCCTTTCCGCACCTCTGTCTTGTTCTGGAGGAGCCAAGCTCATGATCCCTTCACCCCCTTCAGGGTCCAGGACCCAACCCCTGCTGAAATGTAATGTCCCAAATATTTCACCTCTTTTTTTTCCCTACTAACCCCTTCACCTCCTGCCCACACATCTGAATGATATCGTCCTCCTCATCTTCCCCATTCTGTTAACAACACATATGAACTTCTTCCTTCTTCCATAATTCTATTCCAAAAACATCACAAGTCCTCTTCCTAGCAAGTTCACCCTGAATCCGGAATATACAATATTCGCGGGTTTCAGTAAGCCACTCATCAATTCCAATCTTTCACCTCTTCCAAAATCTTGACCTCTTGGATTCCCACTTACCCCAACCACTTTAAAGTCTGCGTGACCTGCAGCCTCCCTCTACCGGATTTGCATTACAGTAGTCCGGCGTTGCGCCGGTGTCAATCAGGAACAGCTTGCTTCCTGATGCGTTCAGGACCACTAACACATTTACCAATGCTTCCCCCGCCGGGTCCCTCTTGGGGAGCCGGAACCTCCCTAATCATAATAGGCATGCTTCGTTCCTCTTGGGTTGGACTATGTCCACGCGCAATAATGTCCTCTCTTTCCCGCAGTCTGAAGCAATTCTACTCTGCGACGGCCGTTGGAACTGACCGTCTTCGATTACCCCCTGGACCTCCTGCGCCTAACTGGTGTCTCCACTCCCCTGTGGAGATCTTTTCATCTCTCCACCTTGGCCTTGGATCCTACATCTTGGTTTCTCCCTCTTTTTTCCTCACTTCATTCTTGGCTGCCTTTTGCACAGCCAGCGACCATCATCGAAACTTCTGTTTGTTTTAACGAGTCTCGTCACAAAAACTTGTTGGGCTGCTCTCATTCAAAGTCTGTGCATGCCCAAATCAGTCCACCTTCTGCTTCTGGATCTTTTTCTGGTGCACGAATTGCAATCTTCAGGAGAGTCTCGAAACTGGCAGATTCTGGCTCCACTCCGTGAGTACTTGGTTAACCCCACTAGCAGACAAATATCCCCTTGGGACTCATCCTTTCCTTGTGTTATTCAAAATGCTTTGTCAAGTTTTATCTCCTTGAGATGGCCAATTTAATATCCTTCAATGATCATTGTTTTCATCTCTCCTGTAAGATGCAATCTCGTCACCCAGAAAAAGATCCGAAGACAGAAGATGACCTGATTTGGGCGAAATTGATCGAGGCAGCCCAACAAGTTTTTCGTGAAACGAGACTCAGTTAAAAACAAAACAGCAAGTCTCCGATGACTGTAGCTGCTGTGCAAAAGGCAGCCAGAATAAGTTAGGAAAAAGGAGGAGGACCCAGATGTAGGATCCAAGGGCCAAGGGGAGAGATTGAAAAGATCTCCCCAGCAGGGAGTGGAGACCCCAAGTTAGGCGAGTGAGTCCAGGCATCGATTCGGTTCATTCCAACGGCCGTCCAGAGTAGAACTTGCTTCAGATGCAGGGGAAAGAGAGCATTTTCGCGCCCGTGAAGTGTCCCCAAAACCCAGGGAACGAACGTATGCCCCTACTACTGATTTAGGGACCGTTCGGCTCCCAGAGGGACCCGCGGGAGTCCATGTAAATTGTGTTAGTGGGTCCTGACATCAGGAACCAGCTGTTCCTGAGTGACACCGGCGCAAGCCGGACATTCTGTATGCAATCCCGGTAGAAGGGAGCATTGCACAGGTCAAAGCAGACTTTAACAGGTGGTCGGGGAAAGTGGGAAATCCCAATGAGTCAAGATTTTGGAAGAGGTGGAGATTGGAGATTGAATGATGTGTTACTGAAACCGAAAATTGTATAATCCGATTCCAGGGGGAACTTGCTAGGAAGAGACTGTTGATGTTTTTGGAAGTAGAATTATGGGATAGAGGAAGGAATTCATATGTGTATGTTCAACAATGGAAGTATGAGCGAAAGATATAGTCAATCTTGGGGCAGGAGGTGAAGGCGTAGTAGGGAAAAAAAAAGTGAAATATTTGGGACATTACATTCAGCAGGGGGTGACACGTCCTTGACCCTTTGAAAGGTGAAAGGGGATCATGAGCCTGGCTGCCTACCCAGGAACAAGGAACAGAGTGCGGTAAAGCGTGTGGATTGTGAGGGTTACTGCAGAATCGAGGTAAGACTCAATTCACAGGTGGCAGTTTTTGCATAGAAATTCCCTTGATAAGGCGGAGAGCGCATCAGAATGGGAGGCAGGGAGATAGCTGAAAGGTGGCGAAGAGATGAAGAACGCTTGTCATACCCCACTTCGGTTTAGCCTTGCCAACATCTGAAATTAGCCACTTTCATTTGTCTATTGTGGCCGGTGCTCAGGCCTGAACAGCAGTTGGAGTCCTTGCCCAAAAGACGGGGGTAGGATGAGCAGCTGCACCAGCCGAGTAGCCTTCCTAATCAAGAGTTTGGAGCCCGGTTGTGAAGATGGCCAGCCTGTGCCCCCAGCAACCCAGCGATTGTTGGTGTGGAGAGCAAAAAGTTAACCTTTGGGAACTTTGGTGGCTGCAAATCTCGCCTCAGGCAGCGTCAAGCTCAGTATTTGAGTCAGCTGCTACCCACTGCGGATAACCCGAAGGAGGATATTAACGTATGAATACCATTTTGAGAACCAGTCTGATGTGAAGTGCGAACATGACCCAAGCATCCTAAATCCAGCAGGAATTCTTGGAGGAGAACACGGCGGAACCCGGAAGACATGATTCGTCTTATTGCAGGGATCTGCATGATGAAGGTTAGAGAGGACTTGGAAGCAGACATCCTTTGGAAACGGGAGAGAGTGGTTTATAGAGGGATCTAGCAGCGGTGAAAATGGAAAGCAAAAATCTGGTTTCAATAATAAGCCGGGGAAGGTGAGCCGTAATAAGAAAGGGGCACTCCCAGCTGCTTGGTCAGCCCAGAAATGTGTGACATTGCTTGCCCTGACCAGAGCCTCTGGATTGGCTGAGGCGGATGACATAGTAACGATTTGAGCTTGATTTTTTTCCCAAAAAGGTATTTTCTGCGGGGCCAATTATTTTGGGGGTGCCACACGGTTTGGAATTGGGCGAAGACGCTGGTATATCCAAGGCGATGGGAAGCAAATAGAGCAAGTTGCAGTAAGAGCAAGCCTTAGAGGCATGCAATCTCCCAGCCCAGTATTCAGTATCCATGTGAGCACACATCAGAAGGAACACACGGAGGTTGTGGAACCAATGGGGTGACAAGCATGGGCGAAGGAAGCTGAAGGGAGATAGATGTTGGTAATCGCGTTTTATCTAGACCCAATCACTGCAAAAGGAGGACGATGAGGAGAAGGAGCCAGAGAAAAAAGCAAAAAAGTGGAGTGTGGAGAAAGGATTGTCAAAACCCCAGTTAGGATGGAAGACGTCCGTGAGGGACCGTCAAGATGGTTTACCCACTATCCATGCAGGGGAATATGAGAAAGTTCTATGAAGGAGAACTTGGGAACGGAGGCCTTGTCAGTCCGTTAAACCTTCACCTATTGGAGTCTGGAGGATGGACGGTAGCTCAGGCATGCTGCTGGAAAGTTTGATTTGTTTGAAAGAAATAAGCAAGAGTGGCAACGGCAAGAAAGAGATGGTGAGCGTGACCCCTAGTAGTTGGCCTTTTCAGAGAGCACCAAATTGATTTCCACTAAGTGCCACGAAAAAGGCGGGTTGAAAGGAATCTTCCCTTAGCTCGGCCAGGATCAGAACTTGTCCAAGGAAAGCACAGAGGGTTTTCTCCTTTGAAATTGCTGATGGGATGACCGCTATTAGACGCCAATGCTATGCCAATCCCATACTAGAGTTGTTCCTTTCGGAAATATTTGGCGGCACTTGTCGTCGGGTCTTTTTTCTCTTCACAAACAGGACTGTTCGGACTTCTCTCGCCATATTACGACCACTCTTGGCTGGTAGCCAACCATCCCGACAAGCAGGCGGGAGACCTGGTCCTGTATTAAAGACTTGGAGAAGCTGAAGAAACTGCAACCTCTACTCGGGAAGCAGTCCGTACCAGCGTGCTACTGACCGACTGAATCTGCAGTCCTACCCAGGAAGAGGCGGGCATGCATGTACAAGCAGATAAGAAGCACCGGACCACCAGAAAAAAACCTTGAAGGCCAATCCCAGTGGCACGTCAGTCGCTAAAATGTACCTTGAAGAAATATGCCAGCAGAAACCACCATGGAGATTCAGCTGAACTCTGCGAGAGCGACTATTTGTGACACTACTATTACATTAATACATCAAAGATTTTCACAATATGTTGACCTGCGCTTGACTTGGAACAGGACTTGGGGCATGACATATGTGTTAATAAAGGAGCTCCGAGGTCTCACATTCCTTGATACATCAACCAATTGCTCGGTACTGCATGCACATCCTCAGGAAGAACGGATGAACGAGTGCACATGTACAGATCGGGTTGATGATATAAACTGATGGCCTTCCCCAAGGCCGGGTATACGTTAATAAAAGGACTCAGATCTGGCCGTTACTCAGGAGACTCTGGACCCAAATCTCCCGTGGGTTATAAATAACACCATTGGGTAGTAGCCTGAACTACCGAGATATTACATATTCTAAATACCGTCAGCGAGGTAACAATTCAATGAACACATCCTGTGTTTATGGACTTGGAGTGTTTTTGATGTGGTGTTTTCTGTTTCTTCTGTCTTTGCTGCTCTTGACTTGGCCTGGCAACACATCTGGTCCTGTATTGGACGCTTTCATGCCAGACTTCTGGCTTCACGTGAAAAGGCAGTATTATCTATTTGAGGTCTTATGGTTTCACTCTGATGCCTGGTGTGGATGTGCTCGTTTGAGCTGGAGTAACAGGGGATCTGTTGTGCCCAGGCGTGTTTGCCCTGGGCTTGTGTGTGGAATCTTTCTATCGAGAGTGGCAGGCTTCGAAATGATTCGCACAGTCTCTGTGGAATCATCTTCTTCTGTTCAGGGCTTCGGTCTTTTATCTAATCTCTAATCGGCTTCTCTCATGATCTGTGGCTGGCGCGTTTTCTATTAGTGGCTTAGGGTTTTGGTGCCATTGAAGTATGAGTGTTATCGACTCGTGGCTTTCATGTGATTGGACTAGTGAGGAGGCTGTGTTTCCAGCTTTTTTTGCTGATTTGGGTGTTCAATTACCAGGAGGTACTTATCTTATTCACCTCCAAGACCTATAAACACTAGACCAAGACTCCACAACCAATCAGATGTAGAAAAAATAACATCCTGGCACCAGTCAGTATAGCTAGCCTCAACATTTAAACCAAGGGCTTGTGATACCTACACACATCAAACTTCAATCTAGAAGCCTGATGATGGCAGACTGAAGATTCTGCTGAACGTTGCTACAACTTATAAAAGCATACAATACACATGGGAAAATTCCCGAAGGAAGCCTGAACCAGCACAATGTAAGTACCTGCGGAAAACTTAAAAAACCAAATATATATATGTAAAATATATAAATTACATGTGTTGCTGTTAGCTCCTTCGGGTATCTATCCATGTCATATAGTAGTCTTTAATAAAGTTGTTAGCAACATTTCAGCAGAATCCATCTGCCGATGCATAGCGTCATGTATGACGTTTGTATGTGTGTCAGAGCTATCACAGCACTGTATAAATTTGAAGGGTAGCCTACCGCTGCTATGCCAGGATGTTTTTTTTCTAGACATCCTGATTGGGGTTGGGAGTCTTGGGTGTCTGTTTTTATTGGTCTTGAGTGAGATCAACATAATGAATAGGAGTACTCCTCGCTGGATAGCACAAAAAAGCACAGTAAAAAAAGAGCTGAGCACACCTCCTCACTAGTCCGACACATTGAGAAGCCCACAGGTCATAATCATCAACTTCAATGGCCACCTAAAACCCAAGCCACTATAGAAACGCCCACAGCCAACGAACCTGGTGATGGCAGTTAGTGAGATCTCTGCTGAAAACTTTGCTTACGACGTTTAACAAGACTACAAGACTGTGCTGACATTTATGTTATAACCTGGGTAATTGAGCTGTGTGTGTGACCTCTGAGTTTCTGTTGTTTTGACATCCGCTGGGTCTCTTTGCTGATAGAACTCCTGGTCATGCTTTGTGTTGTAACACTCCTGGCATTTTTGTGTGTGTACCGTTCTGAGGTTCCTCGTGATGTATATCCTTGACGGGTGGCTGGTGATGTGATGCTTCGGTTTTGGTTTGGCGTTTAGAGTTTGAGCCCTGGCTATGGGTTCATGGTTGTCTGTCAGTTTCTTCTTGGTTATGCGGGGTTTGAAGTATTGCAGCTTGTTGATGCAGCCATGGGTCTGGTTGTTCTGGAGGTTGCGTTGCCCTTTCGTCTATGGGGTGGGTTTGGTTGAGTTCTGGTCAGGTGAGATTTTGGGTGGTGGCGTCATGTGTTGTTGTTGGTGGTCTTTGCTGGTTTTTCAGCACCTTAAAGCCACAGGACATGAAATAATTTGAGGGGAACTCAAGAATTAATCTCCGAATTACTGAAACACGTTTCAACGAATGGCAAGAGAATAATCAGGGAAGCCATCGAAATAGAGAAACACCCCCATAACATGAATAAACAGGATGATACCTCCCGCCTACCAGACATTTGGAAACTAGCCCTTATCAACAAATGAGTCCCAGCCATGAAAACCAACACCGGACCCAAAATAACACATGACTCCACCATCAATCTATATCTTTGTCTAAAAGAAATAAGTTATTGGCCCACATTATTAATTTATGACATGTGATAGGAGTTCCTTGTTCCAGATCAATTGATTGGTCCATTTTGGAATTGCCTGCCTCATTGTTTGTCAGATTGTCCAATTGTACCTGGAATTTTTCTATCTCTACTTGAACATACAAAGGACTGAATGTGATTCTTCTGTTTTGCAAAATAGGTTTCCTACCTGAGGTATTTTATAAATTTCATTTCATTTCAATGAAAGTGTGGTTGACAATCAAGCCACAATAATTTCTCCTATTTTCAAATGGGTCTTTCCCCATTTGCTTGCGCTTTAAACTTGTACATTAGCCAAACAGCTGCTTACCAGTGGTTCAAAGCTTTATGTTAATAACCTACAGAGTTTTTTTTAACACTTACAATGTAATTAAACAAAGAAGAAAGGGAGGGCTGTTACATAGATATCAGATTTTGGCTAACAGTATTTGGAAAATGTGATATCTGCCTTAACTAAACAAAAGTACATGCTGAGCTAATGAAGTTCTCTGTCTAGATTGACATGCAAAGCATTAAATCTTTGACAACAAGGACGGTTTTGTCAAATTTCAAAGGCTCAGCTCTAACATCTGTTATCAGGATCCTGTCAGCTGATGAATTCCAGCATACAGAGAAGCTTGCTACATGTGGCACTGGTCCTCCACTGATAGTTGTCTCTCTCTGTTCTCTTCCAAAAATGATCTCAGTTAGTTGGTCTTCTTTGGGACTCTCCATGAGAAATATTCCATAGGCCTCCCAGTTCCGCAGTCCCTTTAACAAATCTATACCAGCTCTGTGGTTTGTATAGATTAATCCCCTCCCCTGGGCTGCTGAACATGTTCATAAAGTTTCTTCTTTACTCACGTTAGTCAACAGGACAATGGATGAGGCTATTTATCCATCTTTGAATCTCCCAAGAATAACAAATAGGGCTGCTTTGTCAAACCTGTACACAAATTAGATTAGTCTGGAAAACCAAAGCCCTGAATGCTAATATTACTCTATTATAAAAGTGGTGTCTCTGTGTGTGTCTCCCTGTGTGCGTGTGCACTTTTGTGCCTTCAAGGCAGTTTTGACTCCTGGAGACTGCTTGGACAATCCCTACATTTTTCTTGGCAATGTTATTGGAAGTGGTTTGCCATTACTTCCTTCCGAGGCTGAAAATGAGGGACTGGGCCAAAAACATACATTTGGTTTTGTTTCTAAGATGGGACTAG
Source organism: Laticauda laticaudata (assembly GCA_004320025.1). Lineage (NCBI taxonomy): Eukaryota > Metazoa > Chordata > Lepidosauria > Squamata > Elapidae > Laticauda > Laticauda laticaudata. The sequence goes on from BHFT01010814.1 coordinate 11,800, forward strand.
AACTCTCAGTCTCCTGATATCTTAAATTTTTACATCAAACTGGCTCTCTTATTATAAGTGTAGAAAGCTAGCACCCACCCATCTCCTAGAAGAATGAAATATTTTAGGAAATATTTAAAAAGCAGAATATTATATTTCCCTGGATGAGAAATTGAGAAGCATGGTCTAGGAGACAGACAGCAGCCCCCACCTTTCTTAGTAGCCCTCAGCAGATGTCAGCACTTAAGAGATAAAGAGCTTATTGAGATCTAGGTAGATCTGTTCATCGACAAAAATTCCCTCCAGCAAGGTCTGAACAAAGGATTAGCCCCCAGCCACAGTAGGAATTCCCAACAAGTCCCCTCATTGCATCAGCTCAAACTTCAACCAAACTTAGCTCAGACAAACTCCGAGGATTTGTATGTGGCACCATGGGAATCTGACAACAGCCAATAGAATATATGTTCTTGCACAGGAACAGGAAGTTCAGGTGCAAAGCCGAATAGAAGGTATAAATATTCCTGACTCTCCATTCCATGTGGTCAGCTGCCCAGACCCATCCATGTGCTTCTGCTTCATCAATAAATGGACAGATCAGAATTTTATCTTAGATTCCAAAACATAGAGGAAGAAAAGGGACAAAATCTAGCTGAGACAATGATAGAAATTTTGGCTGAAGCTTTGGAAATAACTAAAGAAGAAGATGATCGGATGGAATAGATGAGGTTTATCGAGTCTTCACAAGGATTGATTTTGGGGCAAAATTGGGAAGAAAAAATTAAAGCTTACCAAGAAAAGTTCACATCAAGATTTACAAAGAAAGCCCATTTAAAACGCAATATTGCAAGTGACAAGAGAAAAAACAATTGAATATAAAGAGAAGGAGATTGTGGTCCTTGAACAGTACCCAGAAGAGTGAGAGAGTGAGAGAGAATACCGATTTTGACTAAAATTCTACTTAAAAAAAGAGTGTGAATTATAGATGGCTGATTCCAGGAAGGCTTTTAATATTCACATGCAGACGAGACATAGAATTGACTCAGTGAGAAAGTTCGAATTATTTTAACAGAATATTTTGGAGGGAAAGAGGAGGAGGCAGAAAAAAAGAAATGTCAACAATTGAATTTCCAAGAGGGACTTCCAAATGGCGACTGAAAAAGAAGAAGCTGCAGTAGGCGAAAGATGAAGTCAAGAACAACGTGAACCAAGATCTATGAGGCTGCTAAACCTAACTACAAAATATAATTGAAAGAGAAAAAAAAGCTGATTCACAACTAACATAAATGGACTTAACTTTTCAGCTGTTAAAAGCAAGGAAAACTTTCCATAAATTAAAGAAATTAAAATTTGATATTATCTGCCTCGTTGAGAAGTACATATCAAAAAGCAACATGAACACTCGCTGATACAGCCAAATAGAGAAATATTTAACTTCTTTGAACAATGCAGAAAGAGGAGTGGTTTATACATTAAAGATATCCCAGCAAAACTGATCTATACCATGACGTGGAAGATTTACTAATGGTGGACATAATGGACAATTAATTGAAAACCTCGGGATTGCAATCTCTGCCCAAATGACAAGAAGAATTTTATTAAAAAATTAATATGAAATAATTGACTGGGACTTTGCTAATATTGTTATGATGGAGACTTTTAATGGAATTGTAGATAATAATTGGACTTTACAGCACAGAAAAACAAAGAGCAAACAGAAAGACTCTCCTAAATCTTTTTTTTAAATGATTCAGATGAAATAAACTTTAAAAGTACATGGGAGAGGAAAGAATGCTAAGATTAAACAATACACCTTTATTTCAATAGACATTTATCATGGCTCCAGAATAGATATGATATGGATGTAAACAGAATTGTTAGCTATATTTAAGAAATAAATATTGAACAGTATTGGGCAGGATCACATCAATTGACAATTAAATGGAAAGGACAAAAGAAGAGGCCCACGATGGAATTCCGCAGAATTTTATAAAACACTACCAAGAACTCGTTTGAACTGTCCATTGTTTTAGAAGTTATGATGAAGCTATGTTAAAGAAAAACCCAAATCTGGTCAGAAGCTATATTGTTACACTTTCCAAAAAGAAAGAGGCCGATCATTACAAAATCAAGAACTATACCCTAATTTCCTTACCTAACGCATATTATAAATTTTTTGCTTCAATAGTGGCAAAAGACTTAAAACATACTTTAACATTTTATTCCATCTAATCAAACAGGATTTTCTGCAAAGAGACAAATTTAAAGACAATATGGAGATCATCTTGGACACTTTGGAATACTACGAGGCTCATACTTGAAAAAACACAATGGCTTTGATATTTCTAGATGCATAGAGGCATTTTGATAATGTCGAATTGGCAATTTCATGTTATTACAGTGGACAGATGGGCTTTGTGTAAAAAATTTATTCAACAATAGAAGTTTGTATATCATAATCAAATGGCAAAGGGGAACTGAACAGACTCTTACTGATATAAGAAAAGGAACAGACAAGGGTGTCACTTTCACCTTTTGTTTGTTATAACCTTGGAGTGCTAACAGAAATATATTAAGAAGAAGGATTTATAAGAGGGATGAAATTAACAAGGAAGAATTTAAGGTTGCAAGTTCGGAGATGATCTGGTTTTCATTTTTAAGCAAGACCACTAGAGCAGAATCAAAATTTATAGAAAAAGATAGAGGTATATGGGAAAGGTGGTGGTTTGAAAAATAAATAAAGATAAAACCAAAGATCTTGACAAAGGAATATCGCTATCAAGACAAAAGGAAGAAATGGTGGGATCATTTTGAAAATTTCAGGTCGCGAATAAGATTCAAGAGTAGTTGGCGGATACATTAGACAGCATGATGTAGTACATAACGCGGAGAATATTTATATCAAACTTAAGTTAGCAGAGTGTGCTAGATTGGCAAAATGGTGAAATTTACAACTGTCATTAATAGGAGAATATCACAATCAAAATGATATACTACCAGAGATTTTATATTTGTTCCAACAATTCCAGTTAGGTTGGAAAAGATTATTTTGAGATCTAAGTAAAATTGTGTGATATATATGAAGGTTAGAGCAAGAATAAAGTTTAAATTTTTGCAAGATTTGCCAGTAAAGAGGAGATTTGGTTTGCTAATGGGTTATATTACCAAGTACAAATTTGATGTGGGTTAAGGAAATGAGATAACATTAAGAAATACTAGATTGTTGCCATTTGAGAAGACATGGATTCTGTTTGTTTGGGGTGCCATGCTTTTCTATGGTATAAAAGAACTAAAAACAAAGGGATATTTTAGAGACATTATATACGGTGGAGTCTCTGTGGTTAAACTGCGGAGAAGACTAAAGGCATGTTATTTTGAAAATTCCAGTCTGAGCTATCGACTAATTGAAGCATTTTTCTTATCCTATAAATATAAAAGGAACAAACAGTAGATATGGTGAAAATACTGAATGAAAGGGTGAACTTAAATCTGTGCAAAAATTAGAGGACAAGGTATAAACGCATTGAATTGGTTTTCATTATGCGCAAATACATTCAGGTATGACAAAGATTTCTAAAATCAGAACTTACTATGATAAATCTGACTGCTTTGTAAGATTGTTGGGACAAGGTTGATGAAAAGGTTGATTTTAAAAAAATTGGAATGGATATTATTTTAGGAAAATTAAAATAGAAAAGAACAAGTTAAAGAACTATGATTGGGAAGAATTTTGGATATGGATTGATCTAGAGGAAAGGGCAAAAACTTGTGGTCTCAAATTATAAATGGAATGTACAGCATAAAAAAGAAATTTGTTATTAAGTGTTATTCACAGGTGGCTTTTCCCCCAACAGTAATAGGCAAGATGTTCAGAACAAATCTGCAAAAATGTTGGAAAAGTATTAGATACCTGGCCTCATTTACCTATTTGTGTTTGACTTGTGCAGATGCTAACAAATATTGGACTAAATCACATGTGGTAAAAAAAAAGACAAAAAGCATATTAGATTTAAACCAGAGGTTTTCTCATTGGGATTTTACCTGAATATTAGTAAGAATTGATGAAGTGACCTATTGTCATGTATTAACAGCCGGGCTAGGTTGTCTTTGCCAAAAAACTGGAAAAAATGAGAAAATACATTTACAAGGGAAATCTAAGAAAATTATTGGGAATGTGCTGAAATGGTAGATTGGATTTTGAAACACGAGACAGATGATAAGACCCATTTTTATAAATTTGGGATCATATTCTTCAATGGTTAGACAATTAAAATGGTAATGAAATATGTAGATTCTGAAAATAATAAATATATAAAGATGTATTCTTTTATTAAATCTACAAAAATGATTGTTAGGATAGACTTTGAGATTATAATGAACTATCACAAAACAAATTAAGTAAATATGGATTATTTTTTAAACATGAATAAATAAAGGTATAGTCAAATTGATTGATTACAATGATATTCATGGATTTAATATGATTTTGAAAATATGAGAATATTATACAATGTTAATTGTAATTGAGACTACGAATGGCGAAATGGAAGCACAAAACAATTTGTAAACCAACTGACACACTGTATGTATATATATATATGGAAGATGGCTTGATGTTTTTATGTTTTGTTTTTCTATGTTTGTCTTAAAAACCAATAAAAAATTAAAAAAATAAAAATAAATGGACCCTCTTTCCAATCAATTTCCAGCCTCCATTTTGTTTCAACTGCTTTCTCCCAGCTTGGAACTGAACCAGATGGATATTTCTTCCAACATAAGGTTACAGTAACAGGATCTTGCATGTCTGAAAACTCCCTTCTTTATCTTCATGAGAACTAGGGAGAGTTAAGTCGGAGGTGCTTTGTCAAACTACATTTCTGCCTCAGATTCAAATTTCTTTTATCTGACCATTCCCTGGTTGCGATTCTTCCTCCTGTTCTTTGAGGTTATTGCTGCTCTCCAATATACCAAGAACATTGTTTTCATCATTTAAATGACAAGCAATTGACTCGGCAAGGGTTGAAGTTCCATATCGACTAACTAGTCCTGCTCAAAATGCCCTGCAGTAATGCCATACTGTATTAGATTACACCCAAAGGCATTGTGACAATTTATAATCATGGTTTCTGATTTTCCTCAGGATGCTCCTTTGCTGTTACCTCCAAACATCAGAGAAAGCCCACTGATTTAGAATGGACTCAACAGAGAACATGGTGCCCAGTCTCTAGGTAAAGCAAGATTTTGAAGAGATAATTCTTTCTATAATCTAGGTTGCAGCTTGAAATCTTATACTTAGCAAAAGTTAATCTTATTAAAACTCTCAACGCTTTCATGGATTATAATGATTATTTTTAATGTAATTTTTGCATATTCTGGAATATTTCTTTTCCCACTCATCTCCAGTCCAAGCATGGCTGGTGAACTTCGACCAGCCATTTTCCTTCAGTTTAGCTTGACTGAATGTCTAAGAATAACACTTTGAGTTTTTTGGAAGTGGCGGCATACAAATTTAATTTAATTTAATTCAGAATAAAACTGGAGAGGACCTTGGATGTCTTCTAGTCCAACCTCCTGTTCAACCATTTCAGAAAAATGGCTGTCCAGTTTTTTTTTTTAAACTTCCCGTGATGCACCCATAACTTTGGAAGGCAAGTTGTTCCACTGGCTAATTGTTCTCACAGTTATGAAGTTTCTCCTTAATTCCAGGCTGTGATAAATATGGTGTATGTTTAAAACAGAATTCATTTTCTATTTGTCAGGTGGACAACACCAGGCTGAGAATTACAGAAGTCACAAAAATCCTAAAACATGAGAGTTTCTTTCCCATCTGTTGTCTAGCTTTCAAAAGAGCTCTCTCTTCTTCTAGTCATTTCTTTTCTCTCATCCTTCTGACCTTCTGCTGCTCAAGTTTAGAAGGCCCTGTAACCCATTGATTTCCTTGGGCATTGACTAATTGGCCATTGCTCACAAAGTGCTTTTGACAATTTAATGAATAAAACACCCACAGGATTTAACAAAGGAAAAGAAGAAAAATCAACCAAGCCATGTCTGGAAATATTCTTAATGACATTCACTCTATATGTGGTTCTCCACCCCCTCAATTTCATTCAAGAAACTATTTAGGCCAGTGGCCATCATAACATCCTGTGGCAACAAGTTCTTTAAGTTAATTATACTTGTGTGAAGTACTTCCTTTTCTTTATGGTCAACATACTGCCAATTGGTTTCATCAGTTAAACCTAGTCTCTAATGTTTTGTGGGAACAGGATCTAATTAACTTATTTCAAAAAACCTCTGAATTCAACACTGTTTATCTCTATTGTGTTCCCATACATTACTCTTGCAAAGTAGACATTAAAAGGAGATAACAATCATTCAAACACTTCTTTCCTTTGTTTTGCATTTTCCGTTGCATTCTGATAATATAATTTTTATTCTGCTTTTTTTTTAGTTTCAATCTCTTTCTAAATAAATCTTCCTTCTTTAAAAACAATTGAATGGATTCCACCCAGTTAAACTAGCAAAAACATAAAAACAATGAAAAAGTTAATTTCCAAAAATATTGGTGACAAACTGTTTTAATACTAATTGCTTTTCAATATAGGGGTTTTGCAAAGTCATTTTTAAGCATGGTAATTGAAATTACACCAAAATATAGGCATAAATTTATCAATAAACAACTGGTAGCAACATCAACATAGTATACAACATTAAGATTGCTACTGTATAGGGACTTAGTGCTGCCAATGAATAAGGATGATTTCTGAAAAAATTGCATAGTGTTGTACTATAAAATTTTAATCCTCTATTTAGTTATCAAATATAAATGCAGCTGAACATTGTGGGACTTTAGTAAAAGATAATTTTACAATCTGTGACAAATGCTATCTAGATATATTAGTGACCGTATGAATAGTTTTTGTGACATTGAAAAGTACATTTTCACTGCAATAGGTATTATTATCAAATGAGCAAACAAGCAAAAATAAAATTTTTATATCTAATAAAAAAGCTCAAAAAAATCTCCAGCTCAGAAGTATCAACCATCCTGAAACAATCCAGGATCACCAGCTGGCAGGGGAATTTACCATCACTCAATCTCCTTAAAACAAGGGTCTTCAAACTTGGCAAGTTTAAGACTTGTGAGCTTCAACTCCCAGAATTTCTGAGCTAACCTGACTGGAGGAGGAATTCTGGGAATTGAAATCCACAAGTCTTAAAATTGCAAGTTCGAAGACCCTTACCTTAAAGCATGGGTGGGTAATTATGGCCCCTGTATAATCTGTGGACTTCAACTCCTAGAATTCTTGAGCCAGTATGACTGACTCATGAATTCTGAGAGTTGAAATTCACAGGTCCTAAAGCAAAGGTGGCCTTCAGCAGGTTCTGACCAGTTCTGGAGCACCAGTAGCGGTAATTTTGAGTAGTTCAGAGAACCAACAAATGCCACCTCTGACTGGAGATTTTACAATATCCTTTCCCTGCCACTCCCACCAAGCCACATCTGCAGAACAGGAAGTAATTTTTTTTTAATCCCATCATTGCCCTAAAGGCCTCATAGTTGCCACCTCTGCCTCAATGTATAACAGGAGTCAGACAAGTGTGATGAATGTGGAAAAGAGACTTCGGCTACCTTTCCAATTGCCTGAATGACAGGCCAACAATGTTACAAGTACTCTGTACCTATGTTCTGTTTCCTTGTGCGGCTCAGGAGGTTGATATTCTAGTTCATAAATTTATTTGTTTCCTTTTCATTTCAGCTGGAAGAGGAAACAGGTAGAACTTTTATCACTTTCACCCAGCTTCCAAATATTCTAAATCAGGGATCTCCAATGTTGGCACCTTTATAACTTGTGGACTTCAATTCCCAGAATTCCTCAGCCAGTGCATGCTGGCTAAGGAATTCTGAGAGTTGAAGTCCACAAGTCATAAAGTTGCCAATGTTGGAGACCCTTGTCCTAAATGGTAAGCACTGCAAGGGAATGGACAGTGCTGGTAGCTGTCATTGGTTGCACCTGAAAGTGTTCCATGCAGCATGTCAAATGCTATTAGAGCAGACAAATTGGAACAGCCTCCCTCCAATGTAGTAAAACATTGGAAAGCATGGTTGTATAACCCCCTTTTTAATAACTAGAAAACCTTTTCTTCTTCTTCTTCTTCTTCTTCTTCTTCTTCTTCTTCTTCTTCTTCTTCTTCTTCTTCTTCTTCTTCTTCTTCTTCCTCCTCCTCCTCCTCCTCCTCCTCCTCCTCCTCTTCTTCTTCTTCTTCTTCTCCTCTTCCTACTCCTTCTCCTTCTCGTCCTCCTTCTTCAAACTGGTCTACTGGCTTTTTGAAAACATGTTAATTACCAGTCTGGAGACCTTCCAGAAGAGTGGTATTGGATATAAGGAATCCACCTAATGTCCAAACAGTGCTTTGTGAAATATAATGCAGACTAACATAGGCAGGTGCTTTCATGGAAAAAAGACAACTTGTTTTGGTCACAGAACAAGCCAAAATGGAGTAGTACTCAGGGAATGGAGGAGAAGGTCACTTCTTTTTTCACCAATAGGAACTCATCATCCAGATTATGAATGATGTAGAGCAGCGGCCCCTAACTTTTTGGACACCAGGGACTGGTTCCGCGAAGAAAGGTTTTTCTGCAGACTGGAGGGGATGTGGTTTTGCATGCTGCCTGCATCCTACGGATGAGTCTTTGCTTGTTTGTATAGCCCAGTTGCTGGCATGCTGTGGCCCAGTGCTGGTCCATGGACCAGGGATTGGGGACCTCTGTTGCAGAGTGTTCATACACCAAGACTTGTTTTGGGAGAAGATGGAAAACACAACTTTACACTGGAAGATTTTAGGAGAATTTTAATCTCCTTTGCTAATGGTCTGAGGAAGAGAAAAATTGTGTTGTACAGCATATGCCATCCAATAATATTTAATTGGGTATCTTAGTGCACTAAACAATAATGAGTCCTCACTGTGGGCAACAGACGTCCAATGAATATCAATATCTAAGATATAAATTCTTACTGAATCGCTGTACCAATTCGCTTATTGGTAAACTGTTGGGGCATAGAATCACTATATTTATTTTTTATTGATTTTATTTATTTGGTTTGCTTACAAGGTAATAGGTATACATAAAAACATGAGTAAGAATACAGGAAATAGGTACAAATAAATAGGGACAATAGGACAGGGCTGGTAGGCACGACTGTGCACTTATGCACTCCCCGTACAGACCTCTTAGGAATGGGGTGAAGTCAATAGTGGATAGTTTGAGGTTAAAGGGGAGGGGGGGTTAGAGGATGTAACAACAGAGTCAGGTAGTGCATTCCAGGCATTGACGACTCTTTTGCTGAAGTCATACTTTCTGCAATCAAGTTTGCAGCGGTTTACATTGAGTTTGTATCTGTTGTGTGCTCTTGTATTCTTGCAGTTGAAGCTGAAGTAGTTGTTGACTGGTAGGACATTGTAGCGGATAATTTTGTGACCTAAGTCAGTGGGAACGTTGCTTCTTCAATCTGCTGTTGCTTGGATTACAACTCTCCTCATCCTTAGCCAGCACTGCCATTATGCTGAATGGTAGATCAAAAAAAATTCCATTTAATATGTATACTATTATTGCCACAATGATGGTTGGCTGAGTTGTTGTGAACACAAGAACAGCAGTAATAATTATTGATGTTGAAATAGAGTTATTATAATTTGAATTTTAAAAACCTGTCAATGAGATTCACATACAGCCTGGAGTTATGGATGGAAATTAATGATGATCTGTCTTTGACACATACTTTTGATTCTGCCCATTATTTTGCAAAATGGGCCTATGGCTCTTGTCATCACCAGATTTCAATACCCCTTTTTACTCTTTAAAAACAGATGAACAGAAATGTTTTATTATTATTATTATTATTATTATTATTATTATTATTATTATTATTATTATTATTGTTGTTGTTGTTGTTGTTGTTGTTGTTGTTGTTGTTATTCCATGCCTGGGGAGAAGCCAAGCAAGCTACATAACTGTTCTCTTGTTTCTTTGTAGCTCTTTAAAACAAAAGTAAGGGGAAAGAGAGAGAAAAATGTTCCCATTATGGGATGGGAAGGAAAGAATGGAAAGAGAAAAAAAAAATACTGGAGGAAAAGACAAAAGCCGGAAGGGAATGTAAATCAATGGGAAGCTAGATCTCCCATGAAGAGTCCAGGAGAGCATGTTGCTTTCAACCCTAATAGTGTCACCTAAGCCAATTCGAACCTTCTCTCCATAAACCTTTTCAACCTCATCTGGTGCCTTCCTGGTTGCTTGTTGAGAGTTTAGCATTTGGCCAAACCTTGGGAGATGAAGGGGGTGCAGAACTTGGACATTTGGTTTCATCAGATGCTCTGAAGCCAGATGAGGTCACTACAAAAAGGTCACAGAGGATTTGACATAGGAGTAGGATCTGGATAGAAAAGAGGGGGATGTCTGTGGGAACAAGGAGCCATTGTATCCCATTCTTCCAAGTCGAGGCCATAATCAGCTGTGAAAACTGCAAAGTTCTCTCATGTTGGTCTATGGGCAGTGCAGAGTGTATTTTTTTTTCTTTTTAATAGAAATAGTACTGCAAAAACAACAACAACAGCAAAGGAGACTGTGGGGAGATGACCTAAGTTCAAGCAGGTCTGGGCTGCCTCCTGGTGCTGCCCAGCATTAACTGATAGCAGGAAGCAGGAGTGAAGAGGAAAAGAGGAACTCTGGTAAAGGAACTAACCGATTCTTGTTCTATATTTTGTGGTATATGAGTTTACTTTGTTTGCAATACAAGAAGTATTTGTTTGCAAAACCTGTACAAGTAATTGGAATTTCATGAAAGAATCATCGTATGTATGTATGTATGTATGTATGTATGTATGTATGTATGTATGTATGTATATAATCTTTCAGGCCAAAAAATACAGATGTTCCTTGAAGCCCCCCCTCCCTACAAATGTATTTTACCAATAACTGTTTTGGTTTACTTTGCCAACAGTGAAGCAAGAGAATGAAATCATAGTATTGTACTGAAGCAAGGATAGAAAGTTCAAAATTCAATCCCTGGCAGTTATAGTGGGGAGGAGGCAAGGAAGAGCCTGGTAACAACTAATAGGAGAATATCTTTGCCTTGAGATTTTGGGGCCATGCCTGCTTTGTGGAAACACAAGTCCCCTTGGCTGTAATCCAGCATGGCCAACAATTAGGCTGCCAGTATCTAAAATATCTGAAGAGATAAGAATTCATGAGCATGGATATATCAGCCTTAACTCCTTGATCTGTCAAGATATCCGTCAAGGACAATGTTGAAAAAAGTTTTTTTTCCCCTGTGATAAGCTGAATGTGAGGGAAGATCTATTCATGGCAGTGTACCTTTCATTATCCTTCACATGTTCTGGGGATAATGACTTCAGTTACTGTTTTACATGATCTCCAAAGTTCACCGAATTTGTCTAGGGAAGGGGAGAATTTGGTTAACAAGCCCTCATAATTGGAGAGGGGTAGAGAATGGCTTGTATAAAGATTTGGAGACTCCATCAGTATTAATAGCTAGAAATGATGGAATATACAGTAAGGAGATGAAGTCTCACGGAGGAAAGAGTACATTTCTGAGGAGTAAAAGGAAATTCAGTCAGATATTATGTATGAGAGAAAGAAGATGAAGATAGCTCCTCCCTAATAGTTTACAGTGTAGATTTTAAATGTCCAGAATGGTATAGGGTTTCCTGCTTAAGAAGGTCCTCTCTTCTCTTCTCTTCTCTTCTCTTCTCTTCTCTTCTCTTCTCTTCTCTTCTCTTCTCTTTCCATGCCATACCATGCCATGCCATGCTGTGCCATCTAATCCAATAGTAGAGTCTCAGTCTGGCAAGAAGTGTGGAAACAATAAAGAACTCAATTTGGAATAATCACCATGTGTCATACTTGGTTTTGGATCTTGACACTAATACTGTTATATATACTGTTATATATCATATAAAGATATGACCCTTTATCCTTCAAGAGTTAAAAGGGCCTCAGGTTCCTGCTTTAACTGTACCTGAATATATTGTAGCTCATTCAGGATGAAAGTGGCATACAGAATAAAATAGAATAAAAAGAAGTGTGACTTCTATTCTTGATTTTCAAATAAAGATAGCAAGGAAATTCTGAATTGCAGATCTGCCCCCTCTTCTGTACAGACAGGATATTTGCAGACAGCCATTTTAATTTTATGACTGTCCATCAGTAATTGTATGGTGGGAAATGGCATAACAGCTACTGTATAAGTTACAAGTACCAGAAAAAACTATTACAAGGATCCATCTGAAGGGAGTTTGCTTATGACCCAACAGACTTTGAATCAGCCTTGCTTTATGGGAAGAAGAGAGGTTCTGCTTCAGCCTAGGACAAATAGCCCAGAAGCTTTGAAGCAGCTGGGAATTTAGAACAACAAGAATGATGGCATTTACTTATTCAGTTCTATCCCAACCCAGAAAGCAGCTTAGAGGCAAAATAATAATAAAGAAAAACAGGATGTAGCAGGATGTGGTTCTAAATGTTTTCAGGCAAAGGACTTTCTCACACCCACACTTGAGTTTGATCCTTGTATTTAAATTGGGAATGCTGGAGATTGTCAGTGAACCTAGGAGCTTGTAAATGTAAACCAAGACACAAAAGTACATATGTATCTCCTCACAAGATCATCCAAAGCTTGTCAGAACCAGTCTTGTCTTTTAGAAATGTCCTAAAATATTTCTTGGCCTTGCATTATCATTTCATCTTCAGTGTCCAGTGACAGCATGCCTCCAGAAACCTTCCTTAATGCCAACAAGATTTCCTGTCCCATTTAACTTTTTTATTTTATTATATTTAACTCGAGGCAGTGAATCTATCTAATACTCCTTCTTCCTCCTGTGAGCAGAACCGAAGTCATGTTGGATGGCCCATTGAATTAAATAAGGAAGTGTGTCTCAAACTCAGTAGCTCTGCTAAATAAGAAAGTGTTCCAGTTTGTGCACAAGAGAAAAAAAACAAGATGAGGCTAGAACAATGAGGAATTGTAATAAATGCTGAGGTGTCAGAAACCGTGTAACTGCTTTTGCTAGATAGGGAGCCAGCATAAACCTTCAAAATATATGTGTCAATTTGAAAACAGAAAGAATGTGAGCCAAGCCCTCGTACGAGGGGGCGGACAGTTAGGGTATAAAAATGCTGCCTGAATTTTGCTCTGGGTTCCTTCAATGCCTGAGGGAACCCGTCTCTGCAGACACATGAATAAAACCTTGTTTTCCTTGGATCAACGAATCTTTTGGTGGTTTTTTATCTACTTCCACCTCACACTCCTATTTTCTCCACAACAATAGCTCTATGAGGTGGTTGGTTAAGAGAGAGTGACGGACCTAGAGTCCCCCAGGTGGCTTTCACACCCAAGGCAGGACTAGAATTTACAGTCTCCTAGTTTCTAGCCTGGTTCCTTAAACACTATACTAAACTGGCTTATATTTTTAAAACACTCTTTTAATTTTAAAATTGATATAAAAATATCATTTCAGCATTCAATACCATCATTCCAGACACTCTTCTAAGTAAATTAAACCAACTAGCGGCACCTGAACACACTTGTAAGTGGACCATAAGCTTCCTAACAGACAGGAAGCAACAGGTGAAGCTAGGCAGAATCACATCTGAAACCTGTACAATCAGCACAGTGAGCCCCCAAGGCTGTGTGCTTTCTCTACTTCTCTTCTCCCTATATACCAATGACTGCATCTCAAATGATCAAATATGATGTTTGCTCTTGAATGACCACAACCAGAAGATTGGTCTCATTTCGAGAAAACAACGAATCCACATACAGACAGGAGGTTGCAACACTTGCCTCATGGTGTAACAGAAGAATCTGGAACTGAAACAGCACTTAAAATGTAGAACATGGTGGTAGATTTGGAAGAAACCCTCCATACCTCTACAATCTAGACAACACAGTATCAACAGTAGAGACCTTCAAATTTCTAAGGTTCTACATATATCACATGACCTAAAATGGACACCTAACATCAAAAATGTCATCAAAAAAGCACAACAAAGAATGTTCTTCTGCACCAACTCAGGAAGCTCAAACTGTCCAAGGAGCTGCTGAATCCAGTTCTACAGAGGAATGACTGAGTCTGTCATCTGCACATCTATGACTGTCTGGTTGGTTTTGCAACCCAACAGGACAGACACCAGACTTCAGAGGATAATTAGGACTGCAGAAAAAACCATTACTACCAACCTTCCTTCAACTGAGACCTGCATACTGCACGAATCAAAAAGAGGGCTGTGAAAATATTTACAGACCCCTCCATCCCGGACATAAACTGCTTCAACTCATTCCTCTAAATGACGCTACAGAGCACTGTTACACCTGAACAACTAGACACAAGGGGCAGTTTTTTCCTGAAAGCCATCACTCTGCGAAACAAATAATTCCCCCCAGCACTGTTTAACTATTACAAAGACTGCACTACTGTTACTACTGATCTTCTCATCATTCCTTATCACCATCCCATCCTACTTGTGACTGTCTTGACTGTAACTTTGTTGCTTGTATCCTTAAGATTTAATATGATCTGTTTCCTAGTATAATTTGATTGCTTATTGTACCCTATGACCAGGGGTGGCAATCCAATAGGGTTAACTACCAGTTCGGTCTTCGGTTTGGTGATTTACAGGCGCGTGCCAGTAAATCGCTCACTCAGCATGCTGCGTGAGAGAAGCAGCCTTTCAAAAACCCTTTTTTTCTGCTTTTTTAACTGCAGCTGTGCCTCGCACGGCAGTTGAAGTTGAAAAAAATCAGAAATAAAGATCAGGTAACAGCCCAGGTGGTGTGGTGGGCAAAAATATCAGCAGACATAGAACCAGTTCTATGTCTGCTGCTCTTCAGAGCTACCAGTTCTACAGAGGTGGACAGAACCAGTAGAAATTCACTCCTGCCTATGACTATCATTAAGTGTTTGTACCTTATGATTCTTGACGAATGTATCTTTTATCTATACTGAGAGTATTTGCACCAAGACAAAATTCCTTGTGTGTCCAATCACAATTGGCCAATAAAGAATTCTTATTTCTATTCTATTCTATTCTATTCTATTCTATTCTATTCTATTCATGCTGGACCAGAAACATTCTCCAAGAACAAGAGTTGTTCTTGTGAATATGAGTAGATGGTATTCTGGAAAATAGGAACCTTCTTGTTCATAGCACATGTCAATGGGCAAACCCACCAACTGTTTGTGATAATGCCCTATGTTCTCAGAAATCCAGAAGTGTTCAGCAGGTCAAAACAGTGGTCACCAGTTTTATGTAAGGAGTCAGCCCACATCACTTTGGCCTGGTCTATCCAATACAAAGAGGAAACATCGGGCCAGCATGGCTTTGGCCTGGTCTACCCAATGCAAAGAGGAAACATCAGGCCTGCATCGCTTCAGTCCAGTCTACCCAATGGAAAGAGGAAACATGGAAGCAGTTTGGGGAGTAGCATCAAGCTGTCCATGTCCATCCAGTTGGCCATTCCCACTCAGTCGGCCACACCCAGTGAATGGCATCAAGATGGCCACACCCACCCAGTTAACCACACCCACCCAGTCACCTCCCCCCCGAGGTAAACATAGCCCTGATGCGGCCCTCAATGAAATTGAGTTTGACACCCCTGCTATATGGGAATGAATATATGAGGAGAAAATAAATAAAAAATTAATTAAATCTAAGGGTAAACAAAATGTATTTAATTTTGCTCTGGCCTGATCTGCTTCTGTCACAGTCTAGACAATATTTTGAAACATGAACTGAAGAATAGCAGCTAAGCTAAGTATGGCACTCAGCCTATCCTGAGCTAAAACCATGATAAATCAAGTCTCAGTATGATAGATTGCTAGAGTTTCAGTGTCAAACCTAGTATAACTCTGAAATACCAGTTTCTGGAGGACAGAGGGTGGTGGTGGGGAGAAGCCATTTGTCTTTGACTTATTTAAGTTTCCCAGAAGAATCATGCTGATCATTTTTATAAACAGGAAGTTGGATTAGATAAAGCACTGGTCTGATCCAGCCAGGTTTTCTTTGGGTGTTCTTAATTTTGCATCTCAGCTGCTGCTGGGAAAAAAGGAATGAATGTAGTTTGAAGAGACCCAACACTTACCTTCAAATTACCTATTTGCATAATGAAAATTATGAATAAGAAAAAGCACACTTAGGAGATAGATAACTCTCCTAGCCTTTATTTGTTACATTGAGCACCAAGGATAAAAACAAGAGTCAGGTAGTGCCGTGCCCCAATATTCAACGTTGAGAAAGTTACTTCTTGTATGTTTAAGAACAATGCAGAAATCACTTTCCTGGGAGGAGAAGTGGTCTCTTAAACCACAACTGACATAAGGATGCAAGCTACTCTACCTGTGTTGTACCAGACGTCATGGTTTACATCACCAACATCAAGCTTTGACTTACGGTCCAATCAACAAAGAATAACAGAAACAGAAAAACAAAGTTGGAAGGGACCTTGGAGGTCTTCTAGTCCAATCCCCTGCTCAAGCAGGAGGCCCTATACTATTCCAGACACTATTATACTATTCCTCTTAAAAGCCTCCAATGATGGAACACCCACAACTTCTGAAGGCCAGACTTTCGACTGCTTAATTGTTCTCACTGTCAGGAAATTTCTCCTTAGTTCTAGGTTGCTATTCCCCTCGATTAGTTTCCATCCATTGTTTCTTGCCTTCTGTTGTGGAAAAGGAAGGGAGGAACCTTGGAGGTTCAGCAAGAAACTCAAAGAATACCAGTGCAGCTAACAGAAGAAGCAAATACAGTACTGGAAAAGGTTAATCAGCTTTAGTGACGCCCTTCATTTTATCTTCTACAACTTCTGCTACAATCCATGGAGGACCTGTCAGATAAGATTTTCCCTTTGCAAATGTTCCTTTCAAGGAACCTCAACCATTTAAACTCTTCTGCATTTCAGGATTCAAATGCAAAAAGAAAAGGAGAGGAAGCTCCGATGCCTTAAAGAAAGAAAGAAAAACTCCTGTGAATTCAGAGAACTGTGTTGCATGTCGGTATTGGGGGATGGGAGGGTAAGGAAAACTGGAGATGTAATAGTGGTTATTTGATATTTCTACGTTATGTTGGTCTGTCTGCACAGAAATGTGTTTTCCTTATGATCCTTGTTCAGCGTTTCTGCCTCACGTTATCATCATCACTGTTGTCGTCATTATCATCATTACTACATTTGTTATTCTGGCCTTCCTTGCCACATCTCTATCTGACATTCTTCCTCCCCCTCCTTTTCCTCAACTCACTCCGCTCTTTGCTGTGGAATTCCTCACTTGTCTGGTTGGTGGCACACCACACTTAGCCCAGAACTGCATGCCAAATGTTGTAGGCCAGCAGACTTTCTGTCTGCAAGGGGACTTCCTGTCCCTCTTTGGGATTTACTTCAAGAAATCCAAGGCTGAGTTGTTTTCCCTACCACGCCTGCCTCCTGCCTCCTTGCTGCCTGAGCTGCCTGGAGCCATAATATGCCAAGTGCTTGGAGGGACATAAATCGAGCTATCAGAGGGCTAGTCTGTTATGGAAGACTGAATAGAATGGAAAAATAAATGGGGCAATTTATTGAGAGAAGTGCTGAGAGATGATCTTGTGGCATAAGTTCAATAGAGGGCCCAGAGGTGTAAGATTGGTAATGGAGGAGAGAAAATACAAAGAAAAATTGGATATGTTTGTCCCACCCTAAAGAAGGAAATCTCTGCAAAGACCAGGCCTCTCAGATGAGAAACTGCTGCAGTGAAATGGACAGGAACAGAACAGTTACCTTAGATTAGTCCAGGAGTCTTTTTAGCCATCATTTTGTTTCTCTGCTGGCCAGCTGGAGGTCAGGAGCATAACAGCAGCTTCCTTCTCAAGATCTCCAGGAAATGGTATTCACAGGCATACAGCCACTGTGAATGGTGCCTGTTAGTCCAATTTCCAGTGCCTTTGCCTCCATTTGCCTCCTCTGTCATTGTGCCTGCCTTATGGAACAACCTTCTACCTCAGGGATCCAGGTGGACTTGACACTTTTGCAAGACTGGCTTTGTATTTGCTTGTTTGTTTGTTTGACCTGTATAGACCCCACCTTAAAAACATAACTCTGGGTGGCTCACAGCAACATTTTAAAAACCCAATAAAAATCAATGTAGTGTGAAAGAAAGAAAGAAAGAAAGAAAGAAAGAAAGAAAGAAAGAAAGAAAGAAAGAAAGAAAGAAAGAAAGAAAAGCAAGCTTCCTAAGCCAACACTTCTAAATACATAAAAACCACAACCACCAGGCTCCAGCCTCACCCAATCTCAATGTTGGGGGAAAAGTCAGCTTTTTAAGCACTTTTAGAAGTAATTTAGAACACCTTGGGGGCTGCTACTAAGAAGGCATAGATGGCAGCATTTAAGAGAAAAGACCTGTAACACATAAGCCTATCTGGCTTGATGGAGTGGGTAGATATCTTCAGGAAGAGAGATCCCATAGGTGACCTGGTCCTGTTCTATACACAGCTTTTATGAATTGTAGCAAAACAACAACAGTGCAGCTTATATACCATTGGTGTAAAGGAGACAAAGTGTGTGTTGCTGAATTCTGGACCAGGTGTAATTTCCAGATAGTCTGCAAAAGCAGCCACATGTACAATGCATTGTAGAAATCCAGTTGGGATGTTGGCACAAGTGACTATGAGCGAGGTGTGCTGATCCAGGAATGGGTGTAATTGGCACATAAAATGGATCTCTGTAAAGAACTCCCTGGTCATCACTCCACCTGATCTTCAAAAACAGGAGGAGCCCCTAATTCCACACATTCCGTCATGAGAAATGCTTTCCTGTTGGAGTAAAACATTGCGTCTCTGAATGTTCCCTCAGGAGTTTGGGCTGGAGAGTTCAAATGAGCCTTGTTGGTGGATTCATCAGTTTTGGTCTACATAGTTTGAAAACAGAATGATTTTTGGACCCCAAGAATCTGTCATATTACTATTTTTAATTTGGATTAGTATTTAAGGCATTTATTTCATGATATTATATTGTTGATTTTTTTTTTGTTTAATCCTCTGTGTGCTGTCCAGAGTTGCTATTGTGAGATGGGCAATCACACAAATAAATAGAATAAATAGAAACTAAATAAATGCATAGTCAGCATTTTTGTATGATTCTAAATACATACAAGAAGGTGTCCTTCCCAATTTTCTGTCCTTTCAGTGACATAGAAGCGGATGGAGAAACAGCAGTTTTAGTGTCCAAAATAAACAGATTCTGTACAATAAAATGAGCAAAGTGTGTTTCTTTAAATAAAGCAATCCAAATGCAGAAAATATGCATTCTAACACTCATAGCACCAATCATACAGTAATATCAGACTGATATTCTAATGTGACTAAACTGGTTGTTCTGGACTTTAAACTGTTATATATTACACAATACACAGCATACTACCATATACTATACAATAAAGAACAAATTTAAAAGAAAATATAATTGTGTAAAATGATTTATGTAAGTAATTTCTCTTTCTCTGTCTTTCTTTTTTGGTATTATCCATAGCCAAAAGTCAAATATGTTTATAATTTCTCAAAATTGATTTAAAATGGATCTTTTACACTGTGTTAATCACACACAAAAAGGAGAACATATGAAATGAAAAAAAATTAGAAAAGCAGAAAACAGAATATTTAGTCCAGGTTCGCATTTGCTGTCTATCCCAGATAAACCCAGGAACACAGAGAAAGGAAAAGTATATGTCCTGAATCTGTCCATCTTCAAACTTTGTCCGTGCTCCAAGTCAAAGGAGTGTGTTTATAAATTGTTACCATACAGGATAGACCCAAAGCATATACACGTTCTAAAATTTCATCATGGCGCTCAGTTTTCAAAATGCCGTGCTTTATTTTCTGATCTTATTTTCTTTTTTCAGTTCAAATTTGAATAGTAGTTGATTTAATCTGAATGTGTATTGCAATATTATGCCTATGTCAGTGGTGGGATTCAATTTTTTTTACTACCAGTTCTGAGGGCATGGCTTGGTGGGCATGGTGTGGCTTGGTGGGCATGGCAGGGGAAGGATACTGCAAAATCCTCATTCCCTCCCCACCAGGGGTGGGATTCTACCAGTTCACACCTATTCGCTAGAACCGGTTGTTAATATTCTAAGCAGTTTGGAGAACCGATTGTTAGGAGAAATTACTGGCCTAATCCTGTAAGGAAGGCAGAAAGGAAACATTCTGGTGTCGCTTACAGAAACTCCCTCTCCATTAACCCTTATTACATTCTTGACAGGATGAGACTTTCTGTCCCAGGAACATCCCTGAATTTTTTTCCCCTCCTTTGCTGGTACTTTGCTTGTGTGGAGTGACCATTCAAAGTTACAGTGGCACTGAAAAAAAGTGACTTATGACCATTTTTCACACTTACAACTGTAGCAGCTTCCCCACAGTCATGAGAGGCCAGGCGAGGAGATGTGTGCCTCAATGTGAGTGATATTGAGTTGGCCATGCCCAGCCAATAACATGACCACCAAGCCACGTCCACCAACTAAGCCACGCCCACAGAACCAGTTGTTTAAAAAATTGAATCCCATCCCTGGTCCCCACCCCACTAACCTGCTTTCCAGCTTTCTTCTCCTCTGCAGGGCAACCAAAGAAGATCCAGCTGATTAGACTCGGGAGGCAAAGAATAGATGGGGGCACGGCTTGTCAGAGGTGGTATTTGCCAGCTCTCCAAACTCCTCAAAATTTCCACTACCAGTTCTCCAGAACTGGTCAGAACCTGCTGAATACCACCTCTGGTCTATGTGTCCCTACAGCACGTGATTATATTGTTATGCATCAGCCTTCCCCCAAAAGATTGTTTGCATGGGTATTGGATCTTCAGCATCCTCAATCATCAGGGGCACCAATGAAGGGGATGGGAGTGGATCAGTGATGGTATTCAAAAATTTTTACTAACGGTTCTGTGGGCATGGCTTGGTGGGTATGGAGTCTTGGTGGGTGTGGCAGGGGAAGGACACTTAAAATCCCCATTTCCACCCCACTCCAGGGGAAGGATATGGTAAAATCTCCATTCCCTCCCCACCCCACTAATCTGCTTTCCATCTCCGTTCTCCTGTGCAAGTCAACAAAAGAAGTCCCAGAAGATCAGCTGGTCCTCAGGAGGCAGTGAACAGATGGGGGCGGAGCCAACCAGAGGTGGTATTTACCAGTTCTCTGAACTACTCAAAATTTCCACTGCCGGTTCTCCAGAACCTGTCAGAACTGGCTGAATACCACCTCTGGAGTGGATTCAATGTGTCCAAGAGTGCCAAGTAGGGGCAGATAACCTATTCTCCACATGAATTATAAATTAGTCCTTTCAATTTACTACAGAGAGATGGATGAATCTCAGGAAGGAATTGTTATCTTCAACATTTGATTTTTCTGAGCAGCTAAACAATTGTTTGGGTGATCTTACACGAGCCATTTACTGGCACAATGCAAGAGATGTTGTTGTTCCTCATAAGGTGACCGCCCATTTATGACTTCTCAGCACAATGCACTCATTCAGGAACTTCGCCAGATTCATGAGTCATCCTGCAAATTTCCCATTCTGCCTTGAGGATAAGACCAGAGCTATAAAATGAACACTTTTGTGGGCTAATTCTCTTTGAGCACAGTGTCTTGAATGCTGGAATAAGCCTCATCTTTTCTGTTTACATTTATGTAGTAAGGCCTGGTTCTGGATGCTAGACAATTAGTGACACACCAGTCCAAAGTCTGTCTGCTGAGCCATCCAGAGATTTTTCTATAATGATGTAAATGCACTTGTTATAGTGACCAAAAAAATAAGTTTAGCTTTGTGAAAATTGGAAGTCACGTGATGCTGAAGCCAGCGCTTATCACTGAGGTAAAATAGTAGACAAAGATCAAGGTGAGGTTTTTTTTTTAAAAAAAGGGGAAGAAATATTGTGCAGTTCGTGTAGTACGTTATGGACCTCATCAGAATGACCAGCAAAAGGTTTTCATAAAAGCAATTTGAATTAAAGTTTGGAACTTTTTATTTTGTTTTTCCAAATGCCAATCTATATCCAGCCACTGAGTCAGACTGAACCACCTCCACCTTCAATGGAACAGGTCATTTATAAGAATGCTAGATGGAGGAACCTGAAGCTAGAATTATCCGTTTGTATTTGTGATTTATTTATTTGTTTTCTCAGCCTGCTCCAAGCTTTCAGCACTTTCTTCTGTCTCTGAATTATAATCGGAGACATGTTAGCTAGTTGTCAGGTGAAATGATTCACCTGATTTTTGCACTTGTCCATTTTTCCTCCAGAAGAATTTTTCCTCCCCTTGTTTACTGGTATCTCTTTTTCTGGTCTCCATAGCTTCAGTTTTTTTTTGTTTTTTTTAAAGGCCTCCTTCACAGTACTTCCTAGGCAAGTCCAGTCCAGTTTACTTTGTAAGTAAACCTTTGAACTTTTGCAGTAGAACCCAAACTTAAAACAGACAGGGCTTACTCTTCGAAGCTTCATTAGAAGCTAGAGATGTTCAAGCAGATGCTGGATAGACTTCCCTTGAGGATTTAGCTCAGGGTGGCCAAATTAGAACCCCAGGCCTCCAGGAGACCCCAAGACAAGACACCTTTTATATGGTCGTCAGAGCATGTAAAAATCTGAAAATCAGCATGTGCTTTGAATGCAAACATTCTCACTTTCAGTTTCTGACTTTTCCATATGAATAGAAATGCTCTTGCTTGAAATACTGGGAAGACATTGTTGACAATACCATAACACTGAATCAATGGTGTAACTTGGAGGCAAATGCTATGGTATATACAAGATTGGAAATAATAGTCCATGTCCACAGCAATTTAAAGCAAGTGCATATTTTCACCGGAATTGTTTGATCTTCACTGCTGCAACACAATCCTGAGAAAAAGCTTGCCTGATTCAAGGAGTTGTAGACAGGTGCCTCATGTATGGTGCCAATATAAAAAGGTCTACTGAGAGTCAGTGGCAGACTACCTTGGTAGCTGTCTTATAGCTGCTGCTGCCTTTTGCTATGGATTTCTCAGAAAATGTTGCTTGGAAGATGCCTTTGGAATTTCTTCTACAAATGGCTGACCAAGACAATTTGGGCAAAGAATGGGAAGTGATAGGAATTTGTTGTATTAACATTACAATAATAATTATTATTAACATAATTATTTGCACCTTTTTCTTGTTTTACAATTCTTCAGGATTGAGTCTGCTTAGAAATTTAGACAGATAGACTGATAGCTAGCAAGATAGCTAGGTAATTAGACAGACAACAGATAGACAGATAGTATTTTTGGAACCTCTTATTTATAGATTTAAATACTGCCAGGAACTTCACAAGACTTACAAAGGGTATTCCCTTATTTTATCTCCATAACAACAACTCCACAGGGTAGGTTGGATCAAGAGACAGTGACTGATACGAAGTCACCCAATGAATAGTTTGCTTTGCTCCATCCATCCATCCACCCATCCATCCACTCATGATGCCACCTGACTCCAATTGACTCTGGGTGGCTCACAACAATAAAAGTAGCAAAACAAAATAAAATACAAACAATTAACCGGAATAAAAACAATTGTACAAGCAAAAACAACTACAAAATAATGACAAAATGCAATCCACAAACTGAAGTAAATTATTGAACATCACAAACAGGACCATCCCATTTAGGCTTGGGTTAAATAGCACAGTTTTTAAAATTCTCCTGGAAGATCATCAAGGTGTGGTCCTAAAGATTTTGGGGGGACATCATTCAGGGGCAGGCTGCTGGGGGTTCGCAGGGGTTTGGGAGAGCCCTAGCTAAGATTCTGTGCAGTTCAGAGAACCTCTGCCCACCCCACCCTTCCCAGGAGTCCCCACGTGGCCCATTTTGGATGCAGGTAAGTGCAGGGCGTGCACAGAGGCACAGGGAGGGTGAAAAATGGGCCTCCCATAAGTTTGGGAAGGCCGGAAATGGGCCCATATCCGGCTTCCAGAGAGCCTCCAGAGCCCAGGGATGCCATTTTCATCCTCCTGGAGGCTCGAGGAAAGCCTCCAGAGCCCGGGGAGGGAAACCCCCCATCACCACCATGGTGCAGTAGGCCAACTAGGCTACACTACCATGGCTACGCCCACCCAGTAACCAGGCAGAGAACTTGTTGTTTAAATTTTTGAAGCCCATCCCGACCTCATTCCACATTTCTCTTGCTAAAGGGCCTGGTCTTCTTTGAGGGTGCACTTGAGCCTGTTTCCATGACAGAAGTTGGATTTCTTTCAGACCCAAGCTTATTGATTCTTTATCCATCAGGCCATATATATGATTGAGGGGATGATGGGTATCCCCCTCCTCCTCCTGATCTTCAAATCCTTTTGATGAAATAAGCCTTTTACTTATTGCTAAGTGGCCCCAGGTAGGATTTACTCTTGAAAATATATGAGCTGAATAAAACCTAAGAGTGCAAGGTTTTTCTGTCTCTCCCATATCCTGCTGAGTAACCTCAGCTTCACATCCATACATGGGGAAGAAGTGCAGGAGAAATGCACTCCCCTCTCTGTCATACCTCTTCCTCACTTTGTAAATAACATTCTAGCTAAGACTGGTATGTAGGAAAATCTCCCAGCTGATTAATCGTTGCTCACTCTTCTGTCAGCACATCCTGCAAACAGAGCCATATTCAGTGTTTAAAGTCTACCCAGGTTACATAACAAGTTACTATTTAGAGGGGAACCATATGGCAACTCAGCATTTCTGAACTGAATTTGGTTAGATGAAGAAACAGGTGACCCCAATAGTGGGTTTTTGTGTATTTTGCTTTGCCTCTTTGGACCTTTTGCTTCTGCATTGTTTCAAGAGTGCTTTATGTTTGCTTCATTATGGCTGCTGTAAGTTGCAGACCCTAATTAAGGCTGCATCCAATTTTGAAAAGAAATCCTGATTCTGGGCAATGAGAGCAGGAATGCCTGACAGCAAAGAAGATTTCAACTCTCCACCAAATAAAAGACCAACTTGAATAAAAGTTTCCCCAGCCTGAAAAGCTTCTGGGTAATTGGCAGGACTACTCTCAGGACTGTGTGGGTGCTAGAAAACAGTGGCAAAATAATTGCTTTCCATGGGGAAGATCCTGAATCTAGACCTTAGCTTTCCTCTAAAAGGCCCTTGCTTGTTAGAAATCAAGAGGGATGAACTCTGATGGTGGTACCTAGAAAATCAAAGGAAGAACTACTGTGACTTGACCAGAAGACTCATCCATATGCTGATGAATAGAAGTTGAAATAATAATAGGATAGCCTTCTTGGAAGGAAAGACCCATGAATCAGGTATCTCCACTCCACTATCCATAAGAAAAGTAAGACAACAGAGGAAGTAAGACAACAGAGGAAACCAGCATAGCCAGAAATAGTAACAGTTCTTCAGGATCAACTTAAGTTCTAATCCTTTCAACTGAAAAAAAAAATAATCCACGAGTATTGAATATTGATTAAATATTCAGATAAATATTTCATTAAATCATATTCAGATTAAACTAAATCATATCAATGTATTACCATTTAAATATTTACTTTGTATTATTGGGATTAAAATCTATGCAAAACAAGCTGAAACAAGGATCATTGTGCACAGAAAAGAGATGCCATGTTGTAAAAATATGATCCTCAAATAGGTTGTACTGTCTTTCTCATCTCCCATTCCTAGACCTACAAACAAAGGAACAACATTGAATTGAGCAATCTGCCTTTTGTAAGATTTTTATCGTAGATTGGAGCCAGCAGCATTACTCTATTCAGTGCAATTAGGAAGACCCATTAGAAAAAACAATTACTACCAACTTGCCTTCCATCGAGAACCTGTATACTGCACAAGTCAAAAAGAGGGCTGTGAAAATATTTACAGACCCCTCACATCCTGGAACATAAACTGTTTCAATTCCTTCCCTCAAAACGATGCTATACAGCACTGCACACCAGAACAACTAGACACAAGGGCAGTTTTTTCCTGAAAGCCATCACTCTGCGAAACAAATAATTCCCCCAGCACTGTTTAACTATTACAAAGACTGCACTACTGTTACTACTGATCTTCTCATCATTCCTTATCACCCATCCCCTCCTACTTGTGACTGTCTGACTGTAACTTTGTTGCTTGTATCCTTAAGATTTATATTGACTGTTTCCTAGTATAATTTGATTGCTTATTGTACCCTATAACTATTATTAAGTGTTGCACCATATGATTCTTGACTCTTGACAAATGTATCTTTTCGTTTATGTATACTGAGAGCATTTGCACGAAGACAAATTACTTGTGTGTCCAATCACACTTGGCCAATAAAAAATTCTATTCTATTCTATTCTATTCTATTCTATTCTATTCTATTCCCCTCACTTGGCCCTTCAGAAAGGCTAGGGGCACTATGGAAAATTTCAGTGGCATTCTCTCTCTCCTTTGTTTCAAAGCACCAGCATGGAGTTTTGTTCTGTTTTCCTTTGAAATATGCCATAGTAGAGACTAACTTTTAATTAGTTTTAATTTCAAATAAAGCATCCTCTTTGCAGGCACCGTTTATTCAAAAATCAAACAACAGCAATCAGCAAAAGAAAGTTTTAATAGAAAATAGAAGCAGATGAAAAAAAGATATAAGCCCAGCTTGCAAAAGTTTGGCCTGGCTTGGAGGAGGTGATTTTACTCACTGTTACTCACTTCCTGAATTACTCACAAATGAAACCGCTAGGCTGTCTTTCCTAATAATTCTTGAGTTTTGAATTCATTCAGAAATTCTCTCTCCCTTTGTAGCAAGGTAAATAATGGCTAAGAAAACAGTTCTGAAAAATAAATAAACCCAACCACTTATTCCTAAATAAGGTCTAAAAAGCAGGCATTTAACTCTGCATTCCTTTGCCAATTTCTGGAAACCTGGGAGGAGCGGGGCAAGTAAGGAAAGAAATAAAAAGGATTTCAGGATAGAATGCTACCAACATGTAACAGTATTTCTCAACCTCAATAATTTTAAGAAATGTGGACTTCAGCTACCAGAATTCCCTCATCAGTGTGCTGGATGGAAAATTCTGGGAGTTGAAGTCCACACTTCTTAAAGTTGCTGAGATTGCGAACACTTACATACTGCTTAATGACACACATACGGGGCTAAATTTCTTAAAGCAAAAATTCTGAAAAACTTTTCTCTCCCTGACTTTCAGTCCCTGCCCATATTTCCTGGTCTTTATGTTTTCCATCGCATTTTTGGGGGGAGGAAGACCTTAGTATTTACATGTGGCTAAAGCCTTGTGAGATCAATACTAGAATATTGGGTTCAACTTCTGCTATATTTTCTTACTGGCCGAGGCTAGTCCATTGTGAATTGTGTCATAAATCTGAAGTGATTTGTTTTTAATAGTGAAATTTGGAGCTCGCTCATAAATCTCCAGAACTACAGAACAGTACCAAGACTTGCATGCAAATCTTTTCACACAGAAATGTATTCCAATTCTCTCTAAGCTTTCTTGATTTCTGCAGTCTAATTGCCCTGTTGACCTCCTGGAAGTTATTGGAAAATCTCCAATGGAACCTGATCTACTTTCTCGGTGTTCCTACCATATATCTTCGATTTTACTTAAGCAGAATTCAAGAGACAAGTTTCCACGATGCATGTATAGCTTCTCTGTTGATATTTAAAAGTTCAGAACCTGATCCTTTTTCCATGACAAGAGAATTCCTCTATCCTAGAAGGATAGGGGTTGTCTTCTTATGGCAAAGTGAAATGGGAGGGGGAGGGGGGGAGGCAGACAGGTGATAAAATGTTGATTTCCCTTCCTTCCTTTCCCAAGGACAAATGGCAAGCTTTCATCTCCACTGTTGATTGCTACTTTCTGCAAGTTCGGGGGCAACTGGCTGGTTTCCATATCATCACCTCCTGAAATTACTACTTGGCATATAAGAGTTACCACACAGAGTTAGGTCAAACCTGAGATAAACACGCTCAAAACTCTTTTTCAAAGGCAAGGGGTGAGATGGCATGTTAGTGCGGAGAGAAAAGGTGATAATTGATTCAGCACAGTTTGATACCTGATGGGATTCTGAAGAGATGCCTTACTTTATCTTGAAATTCAACAGGCCAAATCATGTGTCTGGCACAAAAATAACAGGTAACTTAAAGATACAAATTATTAGCTACTTGATCATACTTACGGATCACATTTCTGAGAGAGGAGTAGAATGTATGTACATAACATTTTCTTGGGACTAGAAAATGAGAAGAAAGAAAGGTGAGAAGAAAGGTGAGAGACAGAATTGATACAGAAATGGTCAATTAGGTGTGACACAGACATTCTTTCATTGGATAGCTCCATATATTTGGTCAAGAGGACTATCATCTTAGAACACTCATGCCAATATACAAATGGGTCCATCCTTAAAGTATCCTGTCTCTTTGTTCTTTTATTGTAAAAGAATAACTCAGCTAGCTGTCTCATAGTATGGAAGTAATGTTCCTCTCTTCAGATAAGTCCCATGTGTTCTAGCAGCAATCTTACACACAAGATGATGAACTCTAGAGTTCATTTAACATTTTTGTTACATTTTATGTGGTTCTTATAAAACATATTGCCCAAGTTTGGAATGTTCCTTACTAACCTACAAGGCTTTGGTTTTGGTTAGCTCTTGAAGAATTCCAGGTTTAGCTTTCTGGAGAGGAAAAAAAAACAATTTGGAGGTAAATTATTTTTAATTTCCTAAAAAGACACTTGCATTCTGCAGGAAAAGGAGCCTTAAACCCCTAGAAAATATTACGGTTTGGCATCAGTACCCTTTTTCACTGGTGGATCAATAAAAATCATCTGGAATGTTACTAATATAACAACTCCACATTTCAATTTATATCTATCCTCTATAGATCAGGAAACCTTCATGCATTGGTAATAGCTGAAAACAAGATATAATAATTATTAGATTTTATATGTTCAAACATGTTGGAAGAGTTCCATTAGACCTCGCTCACCTGAGGCCTCTTCATTAGGCTTCACCTCTATTTTTGCTAAATGAAATTGGAAACTACTATATATCAAAGGAGAATATTGGTAGCTCAGGGTTGAAGTGATGGGTCCTTGGTGCTCTCAGACTTGGTTATTTTTTTTGCAGGTGTTTCATTACCTAAAGTAGGTGTTTGGGACTGATGATGTTATCTAGTTTGGGTAATGAAACATCTGCAAAAAAATAACTAAGCTCAGAGAGCACCTGGGACCTCTGACTACTATATATAAAACACTAGTGAAGTCATCATTTTCAACACCATTTCTGACAGTTACATACTGAAGTTTTATTTTCAAAATTATCCAGTTTCCCGGCTTGCTAATTTTTTTTTTAATCCAGATTGCAGCCTAATGAAGCACTTTGGAAACTGTGAAATTTTGCTTACTGTTTTTGGGCTGGTCTTAATTAAGGTAATATTCTGTAATGGGCTTTGAACTTCTACTTATTATAGACCTTTTCATTCAATACGTGCTTAAAGTGAATTATAAATGAATCTTAACAACAGTGCAGAAACTTTCAACAAGGGAATTAGTGTAACAAATTAAATAAGCCATCTAAGCACCAAAAGTCAAAAAAACAACAGCACAACATCTCAAGCCAAAGCATTTTGAATTCATTTAAGTTAATTAATTCCATGCACATAGCATGTTGCTTGATCAAATGTTGTACTTCTACGATGTACAACCGTCAAGATTTGTTGAGATAGCTGGTTGTAGGTATCAAATACATAAAGAAAAGAAAATCTATGTCTGTGTGACCAATTTATCTCTGTCCAGAAGATGTCATGGATGTCTGGCCAAACAAAAGAAAAGTATTTAGTGTACCATTGATACTACCTTAACATCTAAAGAAGTGTTTGAATTCATTGTATTCTCTAGAAGTGTTTTCCCAGGGTAGGGAATGGACAGCTCTCTGAAAGAAGGCTAGATTCTAGTTCTCATCAGCCATAATCATTGACTGTACTGATGGCAAATGAAGTTCAAAAGGATCCCGAGGGCTATGTGGTCTCCAGGAATCTAGTTTTCAGCAACAACATTAAGGAGATGGGATAAGCAACCCTCAGAACATAAGCAACTGCCCCAAAGTAGAATCACATAAAGGATATTTGTTGGCAACCATCAGAATTCTGCAACTTGGGGGATATTTTGTCTCCGATGGGCTTACTATATGTGTTTATTTGAAAAAAGCCAAAATGTAGGAGCAGAATCCTTACACCATTTCTTCTTCTAATGTCGACATATTCCTGACAGGCACCCCCTACTTGTGGCTCCTGAAACCTTCCAACTTTCATCCCCCTCCCATTTCGCAGGAAATTAAGAGAGTTATATTTTGCTGCTGCTGTTCCTACTACTGAACAAATGGCCAGGAAATGCATTCTGTTGTGTTCACAAAGAATGAGACTCGAGACCAGCGTAACTTCAGCTCTTTTATTAGTTGCTGGATTCCGTCTGACCAGGAGCCGCGGCAACCCTTTTTTATATAGAGGCTGCTCGCGGCTCGCGGCCAATGACAGCTTCTTGATTCTCCCGCCTCCGAGGCGTCCAATCAAAAACTAGTTATTTTTGACCAATCACCGTTGAGTAGAACACCAATCAGATTTGAGTATTTGTGAACCAATGGGAACAGAGTATTTGGAGTATGCTAATATGTAACACCCCTCCCCTCTTGGTTTGATCCTACGTTATGTAG
>BHFT01010816.1:0-16866 GCA_004320025.1 Laticauda laticaudata
GTACACAACGGATGCATCGCGTTTTCCAACTGATGGCAAGCTTTTTTGTCCGTTTTACATCCTCTTTGCATCCGTTGCAGTGTGACATGGACTTAAGAAAGAGGAGCAACTCTCTAACACTTTGCTGCCATCTTGTGGTAGATATGTTGAACTGTTGGCCAATCAATCAATAGTAGAAAGGAACTTTTAAAAACTTGTATTGTATGACACGGAGAGAAAGAATAGTAATAGGACAGACATACAGGTATATACCGCTTCACAGTGTTTCAATTACAGCCCTTTCTGAAAAGTTTACAGAATCAGCATGTTGCCCCCAACAATCTGGGTCCTCATTTTACCGATCTTGGAAAGGACGGGAAGGCTGAATCAAGCTTGAGGCAGTCAGGATGGAACTGCTGAAATGCTGCCAGCCGGCAGTCAGCAGAATTAGCCCTCAGTACTGCATTCTAAGAGAAAAAAAGGTTGCCCATATCGTAATTAGCTTAGTGTTTCCCCCCCATGGCTGACTGGGGAATTCTGGCAGTTGAAGTCCACATATCTTAAGGATGCTGAGGTCAAGAAACATCACACGTACAGTTAAAACTGCTGCAAGTTCTATGTGCAGGAGTGAAATTGACCAAAGTTCTTTCCATCTCATCCTTCGTCTTGATAGAACCACTACCTTTGCTTAGAGCAGGCTGTCCTCTGTTAGTGAGCTTGTTTCTGATTTCTTCCCTCCCTCCCTTTTTTAAACATTTCTTTTTTTTTCCTGGAGTGATGGTAGTGGCATTGAGGAGTCTTAAGCTACTCCAGTTAAGTGGAGGTAATGGCCTTTACAATTTTATTTTATTGTTTTGCGCTAATCATGTTTCACATGTTATTTGCAACCCCTTCTAAAGCACTTCTGCTATATCCTGGTTACCTTAATGAGTATTCATTCATTCATTTATATATTCATTTATTTAACAAAATTATATCAACCACACTTGGTGGGAGAAAGACTAGCCTGCAGAAGTTAATGTGCCAGTACTAAGTGTCATAAATGCAGAATGATGGCTCTCTTTTAGGAACAGGAGGGAGGGACTCTCTGAATAATATTTCCAGTAATTAGAGTATCTTTGATTGATTTTTCTAATTCTTAGAAATAACAAACAATGTTTTCCATGAGGAATGTGGGGGTCTGTTGAGAACTGGGTCAAACCAACTAAAGACAAGGACTGTACATAGAATTGAACTTTACTAACTTGCAAACTTGTCTCATTATGTAAATGCTCTAGCTAGCCAAATATTTCACAGTTATAACTTCTTACCATTTTTGGCAAAACACAAAAAGGCTGGAGACATGCATCCATCATGTTTTGAAAAGCTAGGATAGCAACTGCACTTATATATTGCTTCACAGTGCTTTACAGCCCACTCTAAGCGGTTTACAGAGTCAGCATATGGCCCTTAACAATCTGGGTTCTCATTTTACTGACCTTGGAAGGATGGAAGGCTGAGTCAACCATGAGCCGGTGAGACCCGAATTGCCAAATTGCTGGCAGCCAGCAGTGAGCAGAAGTAGCCTGCAGTGCTGCATTCTAACCACTGTTGCATTGCAGGATGGTATTTTAGCCATTTATTTCATTTCCTTTTTATGCAACTTGGAAGTGAAGGGATTATTTATTTTAACTCCAGGACCTGCAGATGTTAGAGGACAGAACTTATTCAATGATGTCTTTTTCCATCCTATTTGTCAACTAGATGGAGCACTGTTTGACTTCTGAGTGTCTAGCTCAGGTGAGGTCATAAGATGTGTTCTGAAAAATAAAAATGGTGGCCATGATGCTTGACTGAAACATTACCTGTTTTTTATATGGAAGAGGTGGAGCTTCAGTTGGACCGTTGTAGCTGCCATCTTGACTTTTTTGATCAGACCCTGCAAATATCCTTGTCTCAGCTGTATCCTTATTAGTTGATGGCAGTGAAGACAAGGAGCAGATCTGCTTTGGAGGAATTAGAAAGAGAAAACCAAATCCCCGAGAGATTGTGGCTAGTAAAATTAATCATTGTTGGAGGCTGTGTGTTTCTGCCTATAATTCACCTATGTGAAAGGTGTGTAGGATTCCTGGAGCTGAATTAAGAAGGCAATTATTGTGTTCATTTGTCCAAATCTAACAAATAAGTGGTAGCATTTTGTTTCCGATGGGAATAAATAATCACCCAGGCCTAATAAGTATTGTCCCATCACAAATTTCATCATGAAACCAACATATTTGCTGTTGAATGCAGCATTCCCCCGACTTTCTGGTGCAATTTTTGTTTTGGCATAATGTATTTATTTTGTTGTCTCAAATTATGTTCCAGAGAGCAGAGGTCTGGGGTAGGGATGGGGCAGGAGGAGTGGGCTGGAGTTTCCCAACACAGGTGGGAATCTGAGCTCTAAGTGTGTTTGTAATCAACAGATTAGCTAATCAGCCATGATTTATTAATGATGCATTAGTTATTCCTGATTTTGCATTTCTGCTGGCTAAACGGAGCCTTAAAGATGTTCTTTTATTAATCATTGTGGTGCTAATTGCAGACACTTACAGAAGGACTGCTAATTAAACATGCAACCTATGCAGAATGAGTTCTCAGCTGCTGAGAATGGCAAGAATAAAAAGTCTTGTTTTCTGAGCTGTGAAACTTTATTCTTCAGAAAATATTACAATATCGACCCAACAAGTCAAGCATGTTATTTGCCAAGAGTTCTTTCAATGCCTTGGACTCTTCCCCAGCACACACACACACACCGGCTTTCAGCAATGAAAAAAATACAACTGCAACCAAGGTATACATTTTGTCCAGTTTGATGATGTAAAAGTTAGAAGGCTTTGATCAGAAAAACCAAAATGAGAAACAAGTAATTTCTGAGACTTGTTTTAAATGGATGTATTATCACAACTCTGGAATTCAGTCTACTGATGATCTGCCAGTTCTTTTTTTTTCCACATGTCAATATAACTATAGGAAATCTTGTTATAAAATTTCAGCTGTCCTTAGTTCTAAAATTGACTTCCATAGAAGAATATACACACACATACACATTTCTCACTCATTAAAGCACTGGGAAGCTGATTTTTTTAATGGAGTAAGATTTACAAATTATTTATTGCTACCATAGCAGCATCCTTGATCAATAAGCTAAGATATATTTATGGGAGCATGGTGCGGCTTCAGTGTATCAGTGTCAGTCACATTTAATAAGTAAATGGGAGACCATTTGGAAAACCCCAGAGTTGCTCTATTGGGAATGGATGGCATATCAATTTAATAAACACATAAATAAAATCTGTGGATATCAATTTGATCACTATGAAGTAAGGGGAAAGGGATAGAAAAATGCTAAATAATGAAGACAATAAGTATCAGTCTAGTATAGTGATTAAGGCTAAGAGATAGTGAGTTCTAATCCTGATAGGCACAAAGCCAGCTGGATAACCTTGGGCCAGTCACTATCACCCAGCCCTAGGAAGGAGGCAATGGCAAATCACTTCTTTAAAAAACTTGCCAGAAAAAAAAATGCAGGAACTTGTCCAGGCAGTCTTTGAGAATCTTTCATGATTGAATGAAAGAAAACAAAAATAATGAATAGAGTCTTTCAAGCATGTAGGAAGGAAAGAGTCATAACAGTCTACCTAAGCAAATTAGCATTTATTGCCACCTGGAAAGCCTTGCATAGCACAGGACTTGGTTATTTGAAGGACTGCCTGTCTCCAATCATTTCTGCCTTTCCAGTGAGATCAGGCAGAGTGTGTGGGGGGGTGCTTGGATCTCCTCATTTAAACCAGGTCACCTAGGGGGACCCCAGAAGCATGCCTTCTCTGTTGAAGTGCCTGCCCTCCAGAATAGCATTGCTCCCTAATGATTGATATCCCTACAAGGATTCTGAAAATCTTTGAAGATGAGGCTTTGGTCCTAGTGCAGGTTTTGAGTTGTGAATTGTCCATCTACAGCATACAGTGTAACAGCCACTATGCAGGACAGTTTACAGAAGTCTGGTAAGTTATTTCAGTCCTTATACTGAATGTTATAGAATAGATAATTCCTGTTTCCCCTCTGCAGAAGATTAGCAAAGCACAAACTATCAACATAGTGAATGATGAAAACTGCTTAATTTCACAATACATGGACAGACTTAACTGTAGTTTTAACTGGAAAGGGTGACCATCCTAGACCAAGCCAACTCCAAAAATGTTACCACATTCCTGGCGCTCAGACAAATCTGCCATCAACAAGCACAGTGAGATAATCAGCTTCTACATACCATTCAAAAGAGAATCAAAAAAAGTCAAAAAGGAAACAAAAAGATCAAAACATCTCCCACAAGCAATCAACACCCAGATGAGCAGAGATTATCACCAAGATTAACATTGGATCAAAAGTCAAAAAGTAAACTTTACCCCAGTCAAACAACTACCAACGCAGACAAACAAGCTAACAGCAAACAACAGCCCAACCAAGAACACTCCCAGCAACACTGGCAAGAGCAAGTCACTCCAGTCAGACGTGGTATTTGCGGTTCTCCGAACTACTCAAAATTTCCACTACCGGTTCTCCAGAACTGGTCAGAACCTGCTGAATACCACCTCTGAGTCACCAGTGCTGGTATACAAAAATAGATAGCAAATCCCACATCCTTCTGGCACAAATGTTGTTACCTAGTTTGGTAATGAAAGTCTGCAAGAAAATAATCACGCTCAAAGTATACCAAGGACTCCACAACTATTCATCTGTCTCTTTGTATCTCTCTTCTCTCTCCATCTCTCTTTCTCTTTCTCTCTTTCTCCATCCATTTATCATCTATCTATTTATCTGTCTGTCTGTCTTATCAATTCATTAATC
The DNA here is from genome assembly GCA_004320025.1 of Laticauda laticaudata. Classification (NCBI taxonomy): domain Eukaryota; kingdom Metazoa; phylum Chordata; class Lepidosauria; order Squamata; family Elapidae; genus Laticauda; species Laticauda laticaudata. The sequence goes on from BHFT01010816.1 coordinate 4,846, forward strand.
ATTTCTCTTTCTCTCTTTGTCTTCAAACATCACTGGGCTAACGCAACATTCTCCAAGGTAGCACCCTTCAGATATGTTTGGCTAGACTTCATATCATCCATATCCAGAAAAATAAGTATCTGTGTAGGTAGCTCTACCCACACTCTCATGTTTCTCCTTTTAAAACAAAATGGCACAATTAAAATACCAATAAGGACCCAGCCAATAATGCCAATAATTAGCCAAAGCCATTTTTGAGGAACTTAGTTTTTCAGCAAAAAATAAAATAAAAATAAAATAAATCAAATGAGCACCTGTTTTTTTGTTTTTTTTATAAATTTACTCTGCGGCAGGTCCTAAACCCCAGGAGAGGCTGCAGATGGTTTTACATTTGTAAGCCTGACCTCAACAGCTCTTCATTAATCTTAAATCAAGTGATGCTTCAGGAAGCAGCCAGCATTCTGTTCAAATGCGCTGCAATCTTCGTACATGGCTGCAAACCACAAAGATAATTAATTAGGGATTTTACTTTCCAGTTTTTCAGACTCTTCCAAAATTCTCAAAAATATATCTACAGTGAACAAACTTGGCTAACGAAGGGACTATTTCTGGAATGAAAATTTCCTCCTGTAGCAGTAAAGCAAGAAGGAGCACTAGATCAGATCCACGAAGAAAAACAATACAGTTGATCTGTTCCCAAAACATGCTTAACTGGGTTGACAGCGGGGTTAGTGGGTTTTGAGAATGCCACAGAAATATCATCCAGATAATTCCCCAGAGTTAAAATGCAGGGCAACATAGATCAAACAATGCAAAGGTAAAATTAATCCCAGATACCAGAACCTCTTCTGGAATTCATTGTCCATAGGGCTGCCAGCCCAAAACATTGCTTAGCTGCACTGGCCAAAGAAGTGATATTGTAAAGCCTTGCTGGAACTCTCCTGGCATAAAGATTTATGGATTAGTATATTGAAATTTTGACTAAGATACTATAATGGGAATCTGTATATTCTGAACCTTTCATAAGTGGATTTGAATTAAGGAGCCAACACTTGGTTAAGTATATATTGGTTACATGCATTCTTGTGAATTCATAGGTAGTACCAAGTTGTTCTTACATAGCAACTTTGGTCCTTATAGAAACCAGTGAAACATTGTTCAAATCACCAAATTAATTTTCAGTTTCCCTTACAGCAATTTCATGCAAAATTTTAAATTATGTCAAGAAACCATGCTTAATCCAGGCAGAATTAAACGGACTCAGTGCAGACAGTGTTTTGTGGTTCAGAACCAGACCAATTAAACCATTAAAAACAAACATGCAAAACAGGGATAAGTTAAGCACCTGCACTCACCAGGGCTGCTTAAAAAGTTTTAACTTGGGCTGAAGTGCTGCGATTGTGCATGAATGCGAAGGAGAAATATTGAAAATAATGCTGCATTAAGAAAGGTTGCATTCATCTCTCAACAACAAAATGCCAGCATCCCTCAGTTCAATGGACAAGTCTTTATTTCTATTATTATTTAATATTTAACTTTCAATTTGATTCACAGTCTGGGGCTGGTAAAAACAGTTCAAGACCTAACCCAGGAACTAAGAGCTGTTAAGGTAACATCTGAGTATATAGGCAGTTCTGACTAGAGTGTATTTTTGCAAAGTCAGGATACTCATCATCATCTTCATCATCATCATCATCTTTTATTCATTAAACATGAAATTCAGTTCAACTGAACATTTAAAAATGCATCACATATATCATTGACTGGCTCTGATGGTTGATAGGGGTTGCTGCCAGTGTCCTAGGTATCAACCAAATATCTTCTTAAAACGTATGTTGTTCCGAGTAGCACAGTCTTTTGCAGCTCTGCTGGTGTTATTGCAAGAAGCTGCAATTTCTTGATGTGTTTTCTAAAATTCTTGGACATGGTACCAAGTGCCCTGATGACAATGGCTATCACTGTTACATGTTTCATCCATAACCGTGTAGTTTCAATGGCCAGGTTGTGATATTTTGTGATTTTTTCCAGTTCTTTGTCTTCAACTCTGGCATCTCCTGGTACAGCGATATCAATAAATTGTATGCTTTGGCCCTCGACAACTGTAATATCTGGCATGTTGTGTTCCAAATGGCCATCTGTCAGTATTTGTAAGTCCCACAAATTCTTCACCATTACATTTTTGACAACTTTTTCCACTTTATGTTCCCATGACTTTTCAGATACAGGTAGGGCATATTTTTTACATAAGGACCAGTGGATTAATTTAGCAACTTGATCTTGTCTAGCTTTGTAGTCCATTTGTGCGATTTTGCTGCACTCACATATAAAGGGTGAAACAGTTTCAACTTTTGTCATTGTAGAGTCGGCAGTTTGGACTGTCAGTAGATTTTTGTATCTTCACTTTCATGGCATTAATTTGGAGTTCTTGAGCAGCAAGTATTAAACCTTCCGTTTCTTTCTTGATGGTTCCATCATCATCATCATCATCATCATCATCATCATCATCATCATCATCATCATTATTATTATTATTATTATTATTATTGCTGTTCTTCTGCTTAAAGTCAAGCAAATATTACATGTCCATTTGTACAGCTTCTCTGTAAATGAAATAACTCAAAGTTGGACCAACTGTGTAATTCATAAAGCAATCAAATATTATTTAGATAACTGGTTTGGTCCAATAGAAGCTTACTAAACATGCCCTTTTGACTTCAGGATCACCTTTTTCTAACCACTTGCAAATGGGGCACCCTGCTCCTTCCTTCCTTCCTTCCTTCCTTCCTTCCTTCCTTCCTTCCTTCCTTCCTTCCTTCCTTCCTTCCTTCCNACCCTGCTCCTTCCTTCCTTCCTTCCTTCCTTCCTTCCTTCCTTCCTTCCTTCCTTCCTTCCTTCCTTCCTTCCTTCCTTCCTTGTCTTTGTTTTCTTTTGTTCATCAGTAGAAGGCAAAAATATTTAATTAGATTGGAGGCATGTATAATACTTTCTGGGTCAGCTCAAGCCATAATGCTGGAAGGAAGTCCCTTTGGAGTTAATTCCCATCAGCCAGGCCCTCCCACCACCCAACATATGGGATCCACTTAGAAGCCTCCAGCCAAAGGTGGGGCTTCCCTGCTGAGAAAACCCTAAGCGACCAAGCTGAAAAGCTCTCCGAGTCACTAGTGGAGGTCAAAGCAAACAACCAAACAACATCTGGCATACTGTGCCAATTGGAAATCAATAAGACATGCTGGGTGGAAGGTTGTAATTTTATGCCTGTTTGCACAAGGAGATGAATTGGAATTAAAAAAGAATAGGTCTGCGTCATCTGCCAGCACAATACTGTTATGATCAAGTATCTCTGAATGACAAGCCAGGCACTGGGCCAGGGCATTGAATATAATGCTAAACTCTGATTCCCAGGTTAATTTTAGTATTTACATGAATCAGGAGGTCTAGTAACTGGAGGTAAAGCTGGGGAACGTTAAAGCATCTGCCCAGTCTAGGTCCTTGTAATGGATTTCAATTCTATTCTCACAAGCAGAGGTGGTATTCAGCAGGTTCTGACCAGTTCTGGAGAACCAGTAGCAGAAATTTGGAGAAGTTTGGAGCACTGGCAAATACCACCTTTGACTGGCCTGCCCCCATCTATTCTCTGCCTCCCATTGAGTCCCAGCTGATCGGCTGGGTCTTCTTTGGTTGCCCTGCATAGGAGAACAGAGCTGGAAAGCAGGTTAGTGGGTTGGGGAGGGAATGGGGTTTTGCAGTATCCTTCCCCTGTCATGCCTACAGAATTGGTAGTAAAAAAAAATTGAATCCCACCACTGCTCACAAATAAGGTAATGGAGGGAGGGGAGAGCAATTGTATATGCATTGACTACCAAATATTCTTTAAAGTGTGTCAAGCAGATGTACTGAGAACTGGAAGTAAAAATCTGATAAAGCATCATCTTCTCCTTTGAAACACTTGAAACAAAGTAAATCAATATATACTGCACTGTAAGAGATTCCCTGGGTGCAATTTATAGAAATTATAATGAAATCAATCACCTTCTCTCATCTCAACCCACCTTATAGGGGTGTTATACAGAAAGTAGAGAATGGAGCCTTGAGCCGTACAAAATAAAGATGGGACATAAATATCAACATTGTCTTCATCATCATCGTGTTTTTTTTCTGCTGGTTCAGAGTTAGTTTTTGGGACCAAGAAGCACATTTGTGCGATCAAACGCAACATCTGGGTCTAACTGGGCATTTTTCACATTCGCATTTATTCTATCTTGCTATCTTTGCTTTGGCTTTCCACACAGGCGGTTGCCATCTTTATTGAAGTGGAAGGTGATAGGGGCAATGGTGTAGGGTGCTGCTCAATGGGCCTACCATTGTAGGCACTTCTCACTGTACTGTATGTATTACAGGGCAGCGGTCCCTGACCTCCAGTCTGCGGCTCATTGGAAACAGGGCCGCACAAGTGGTGGGTGAGCACACCAGTGAGAGAAGCTCTATTTCCACAAATGGTGGGTGTGCGTGCACAAACCATCCTCTGTCCCCCTCGGCCGCTGCCGGTCCACAAAGCCTGAAAAGTTCGGGAGTCCTGTTGTAGGGCATAAATCTTGCAGTAAATAAAGTATTGTTAACTCGTGTAATGAGTTGGAGTAAATATGAATAATGTTATAGCAGGCGTCCCCAAATTTGGCAACTTTAAGACTTGTAACTTCAGCTCCCAGAATTCTCCAGCCAGCTATGCTGCCAAGTTGCCAAGTTTAGAGACCTCTGCATTACAGGCTCAGCTGGAGGGTTATTCTGCAGAATCCTTGAATTCTTGGCAAAAACTTGGTTCTAATAGTAGAATGCCTTCATTTTCCAGCCCTTAATGCAGTTAAGTGCATCTTGAAATTATAGTTTACAAACTTAAAATAACCAATCTTTCTCATATATCTGCTAGCATATCAATTCTAAATTTACCATGTTTTAATTCTGTATGTCTCACCAGCTATTGTGATTAGGATCTTCATTTTCCCACATGTAGATCTCCCCTCTAAAACCTATATTATAGTATATTAGTATAATACTTGGGGATTGTAATTTTATTTATGTATTTACTTATTTATTTAATTAATTTCTATAGTTTATTCTATAGGGGAAATAGAAGGGGAACTTACCAAAGTTGCAGATGATACTAAGCTTGCAGGAATAGCTAACACCCAAGAAGATAGGCTCGAGATCCAGATGGATCTTGACAGACTAGAACACCGGACCATATCTAACAAAATGAAATTCAATGTAGAGAAAAATAAAGTCTTACAGAGGCAAGAAAAACCCAAAGTACACATATAGACTAAGTGAAACCAGGCTTAATAGCAGTGACTGTGAGAGGGATCTTGGAGTCTTAGTGGACAACCAGCTAAATAAGAACCAAAGTATGTGACGGCACCAAAAAAGCCAATTAAATCCTAAGTTACATTAACAGAGGATATGATCAAGATCAAGTGAGGTACTAATATCATTCTATAAACCTTAGTAAGGCTGCATTCAGTTTTGGTCACCACACTATAAAGAAGATGTTGAGACTCTAGAAAAAGTGCAGAGAAGAGCAACCAGGATGATGAGGGGACTGGAGACTAAGACATATGAAGAACAGTTACAGGAACTGGGCCTGGCTAGTCTAGGGAAAAGAAGGACCAGGGGACACATGATATCAGTCTTCCAGTATTTGAGGGGCTGCCACAGAGAGGAGGATGGGGCCAAGCTATTTTCTAAAGCACCTACAGGCCAGACAAGGAACAATGGATGGAAACTGAACAAGGAGAGATTCAACATGGAAATAAGGAAAATTTTTCTGACAGTGAGGACAATCAACCTCTGTCTCTCTGCTATGTTAAGCGAGTTGTGAGAATCTCCAGATTCTAATGTTTGTTTGAACAGCTTGCCCTTGGAAATTGTGGGAGATTCAGCATTGGAAGCTTTCAAGAAGAGATTGGACTGCCATTTGTCAGAAATGTGCAGGGTCTCCTGCTTGGGTGGGTGGGGGTGTTGGACTGGATGGCCTAGAAGGTCCCTTCCAACTGTTAACCTGTTAGCTTCTTGTTGTTTAATTCTATAATTCCCCCCCCACACACACACACACTGTTGGGATTATGGTAAAATCAAGATAGCTTTCCCTTCATTTTGTTATTTTACAATGACAAGATGTGTGTGAAGTGACTAGTCCAAAGTACCCCTTGATTTCTGATCTATAACCTTTCCTTATCTTAAGACTTTCCTTGACAATTAATACAGACATTTTGGAGGATTGTTACCCAGGAACCTCAGAGCACAATGTTTTCCAACCTGATGCTCGCCAAATGTATTGAAGTTCAAATTCCAGCATTTATAGCTAGTGTAAATTTGACTAGTGTTTCAGTTTCAATATTTCGATCTGTTTCAATTTCAATCAGTCCTTGAAACACAACTTCTCCTCTTCTTCCTTGGGTTCCTTAAGTCTCTTCCTATGATAATTAAAATCCATGTCAACTACAGTAATATCGTAGATTGTTCCAGTTATTTGTGATTAATAATCATAATAATAAGTTTACAGCCTATCTTCTCAACACTTCCAATTGCCAATAAGCTAGGATTTGATCCAGTAATTCAGCCTGTGCAGAGTTTCTATGAAAATATTATAAGAAATATTGCATCTAGTTTTGGTTGCCACAATATAAAAATACATTGAGACTCTAGAAAGGGTTCAAAGAAGAGCAACAAAGATTATTATAGGACTGGAGGCTAAAACAAATGATGAACAGTTGCAGAAATTGTGTATGTTTAGTCTGATGAAGAGAAGGGCGAGAGTTGACATGATAGCAGTTTTCCAAAATCTAAGGAGCTGCCACAGAGAAAAGGAGGCTAACCTATTCTCTAAAGCTCCTGAAGGCAGGATAAGAAATAACAGATGGAAGCTAATCAAAGAGAGATCCAACCCATAAATATGGAGACATTTCCTGACAGAACAATTAATCAATGGAATAGCTTGCCTCGAGAAATTGTACTCCATCACTGGAGGTTTTTAAGAAGATATTGGACAGCCAAGATCTCCTGTTTGAACAGGGGTTGGACTAGAAGACCTCCAAGGTCCCTTCTAACTCTGACATTCTGCATTTCTTCAGAAATAGTATGGCTTGAAAACTGATTGAAACAAAGGACAGAGTTAAATACAGTAAGATTTTTACTTTGATTAGCCGCAATACTGATTCAAATGGAAGATAGATTCGAGTTTTAAACACTAGTTTGAAGCTTCACAAAAATCAGCAGCTTTATGTCTTTACACATAACCAACAAGACCAGCCACAGCTACAGATCTCACTGAGAAAATAATATGGAACCGAGAAGCAGCTGGGGTTTTTTTTTTTTGACCAGATAGAAGAAAAATAAAGATAACATGGGAATTATCTTGTGGGAACAAGGGCAGTGCCATTCATAAACAGGACAAATGCTGCTGGAAGTTGGAGATGCTCAGCCTTCTCTTCCCATTAACAAGCCCATTTAGGAAGCAGAATATAAACAGTGGAATAACTGCGCCTAACAGGCTGGGCTCAACATCTGTCATGCTGCAGTTCACTAATGTTCAATTGAATCCTATTGTTTTCAGATTATTCAACTCCATTCATTGTCATTGTGAAGGTTTAATCAACTGTTTGCAATCACGTGATGTTTTGGAGTCATAACTGGAACAATTGACCCACAGTTTTAGATCGAAATACTGTGTTACAAAACTGAATGAAAACATGACTTGTGAACAAATGCTCAGTAATAATTTAATTACTCTGGAAATTATATTCTTTCACCTTAAACTTACATCACATTTTCAAGGGGGAAAGAAAAAAGATGACAAAAAGCCTTATTAAGAAGACCAATATATGCTGTGAAAGGACAAAATAATATCTTCTGTTTCTTATTTAGAAAATCATGTACCTTTTGCCATCAACACCCACCTGTGACAAACAGACAGTATTTGTCTACTATTTAAAAAGCAGGCTGACAAATCTCTTTTTAATGCTTTTGTAATACCATAAAAGCATATTCCTTAAAACTATTGTCCAGCTATTTGTCTTTCAACTTCTGTCTCTCTGCTATGTTAAGCGAGTTGTGAGAATCTCCGGATTCTAATGTTTTTTTGGGTTTTTTTGTTTCTCTTGTGTCCTCTTGGGTTCACACATAATAGTCCCTTCTGCAATCCACCCCCTTCCCCCAGCACTTTATGGCAAGTGAGCAACCCAGCAATGTGTCAGAAAAGCTTTTTGCTGATCTGCAGAAGCTGATTTGTTGGGAAGCAAAGACCTTTGCTTAGTTGTGGTGATTCTTGTGGGGTCAGGCCAGACGCTGCTCCAGATGGCAACTTGTCAAGTCAGACAGGCCAGGCTTTGGGAGACCCAGATTGCAATGTCAGGATTTTCCTGGGCGTGCGCATGTGCATCCCGTTCCCAGGGCAGCAAGGTACTGGGAGAGAAGCAGGGGGCCACCCACCCACCTGCTGCAACCTGTTCAACTCCTGCTGCTGCTTCTATAAAGACTTCCCTGACTTGTGACTTGGGCTCAGAGCCCAGGAGGAAGAGGCAACAGAGTTCTCTCCTCTGTTGCTCTTTGCTTCAGGTCACCACGGATCTGAGACAATTGCTATGGAAGACTGCTGTTAGTGCTTTCTCCTACCTGGCCTTGCCTTCACAAGCAGTCCTTTGGGACAGAGGTGTGCCAAAACTCTTCGAGATGCAGTGAGCTTTTGGCCCTCCCTGTAATTTTCTTGCCATCTTAAGTTGGAACCTTTGAAAGCGAAGATGCTGCTGGCTTCCTTTCCAAAGTGAGAGGAAATGAAGAGGATCAAGATCCAAGCCAATGTGGGAAGAATGCCAGGTTTCACTCTTGGTTTGTCCAAAACAGGGACAACTTCATACCTATTGAATTGTGCTAATTTGGGAAAGATGGTCCTTTTCACAGTGAGTCCATCCTCTTGAAGCTGAGGGAAGTATTTTCTCTTAAAGGCCACCTATTGCAAGCCGTTTTTTCCTGATAGCTTCAGCAGAAAGCTTCCCCCATGAAATCCTGCAAGCCAAACCCTAAGGAGACTCCCAGTGCAGAGGCTGGCTTCCCCTGCAGTAGTGAGGCAGGCTGTGCAGCGAAAGGCAGCTCTGAAAGGCTGGAGAACGCCGCCAAGCGCAGGCTGGCTGCCAACGCCAGGGAAAGGAGAAGAATGCAGGGGCTCAACATGGCCTTTGACCATCTGCGCAAAGTGGTCCCCCAGTGGGGGCAAGACAAAAAGCTCTCCAAGTACGAGACTCTTCAGATGGCGCTCAGTTACATCATGGCCCTGACAAGGATCCTGGCCGAAGCCGAGAGGTTCAGCGCACAGAAAGGCTGGATTAACTTTCATGAGGGGCATTTCCACGCTTGCACGAGTCAGAAGGCAGCTGCAGAGACCGAGCCCTATGCTCCCAGACTTTTCCACTTCCAGCCTGATCACTTCTAAGTTGATCAACTAGATTGCTGTGGATCTGAGACAGGCTCATTTTCTCACTCTTGTAAAACTCGGCATCCAGAACTGAAGAGCCCCCTCAGGTAATCATCAGTTGTGCCACTCTTGATCTCATTTGATTTCATCTTTGGAACAAATTGATCTAATTCATCTGCTGCCTGTTGGGGGAGATAATTTTCCCCCTTCCTAGTGGTTACCTGTGAAATATGTACAATATCTTCAGGCTGCATCATTTTGACATTATGCAATTCTTTTTGGTAGTTATACGTGTCCGACCTACCATACCTTCTGTTTTCACAACATGTTGAAGAAAGCAAAGCAGGATTAATAGTAACAGTAACAGCAACAAAATTAATTCAGTTTTATATATGGCATGGACAAATTTGGTTATTGGAAAATGTAACTGAATTTTTTAGTTCAGAATGATTAGATATTCAAATTTCCATTAATTCTTAAATTAATGTATTTTATTTTGCTTCCTCATTAATGGTATATTATACAACAGAAAATAGAAATGATATTCTTTAGTCCTCAAAGAAGTAACTTCCTTAAACTTTGTAAGTTCGTCCCTATAGGTTCTTCTAAACTGTGTGCAAGTTTCTAACTCTGTGCAAGTTTCACTTAATTACAACTCACAATTTCTCAGAGTGTAAACCTAGAATGAAACTAATTTCAGTAATAGTCTTTAGAGTGTTTGAATATTCTGTATGCTGCTATGAAATTTAATCAATGATACATGATGATATAAGATGCTTTCGTGAAAATAAAATTTTACATTTTGTGATTCATAATAAGCTTGATTTTGTTTACATTGTTTCATTTCTTTTACAGTGTAAAACATTTTGTAAAGGATAAATAAATTCATTTTTCACATATAAAATGACTGTTATTAAAAGTCTGTTACTAAATCCTGTTTTGGATTTAGGTATACTCTACAAGAGGAATTCCTTTAAATGGATGACATACATAAAAAAGGAATGCACTATTTTTTTTGAAGGAATCATGGTGTAAATAGTTAAAACTGTGGATGAAGACTTGGGGTTAGGGTTAGAGTCAGGGATGTCTGCAGAGAGGACCAGTCCTTTGATTATTTTGGCTGGCTAACCCTAACCTGAACATAGAGCTACAGCCAGCCAAAAAAGCAAAGGACTGGTCCTCTCTGCAGACATCCCTGACTCTAACCCTAACCCCACAAGTCTTAAAGTTGCCAAGGTTGGGGAACCCTGGACTAGATGATCCTGGGAAGTCCTTATATAAGTAGTTCTCAACTTAAACTGTTTTAATGACCATTTGAAATTACAACAGCATTGAAAAAAGTGACTTATGACCATTTTTTCACACTTTATGACCGTTGCAGCACCCCCCCCCCCATGGTCACGTGATCAAAATTGGAACAATTGGCAACTGGTTCATATTTACAACAGTTGCAGTGTCCTGGGGTAATGTGATCACTTTTTTGTGATCTTCTGAGAAGCAAAGTCAATGGGGAAACTGGATTCACTCAACAGTTGTGTCATTTAACAACTGTGTTACTAACTTAACAACTGCAGTGATTCATGTAACAACTGTTGTAAGAAAGGTTGTAAAAGGGGCAAAACAACAATTATCTTGCTTAGCAACACAAATTTTAGTCTTGATTGTGATCATACATCAAGACTATCTGTATTGCGCCATTCTGTCATGACACACATAAAAAGGAGCTTTGACAGCATGGTTGCGGATGCCATACTGCTTTTGGTGTGTATTTTCCTCCTCCCCCAAGGACATTCATGACTATGTTGTATAGTATTTCATACTGGAGATTAAAGAACAACAATATTATTGATTTTTTTTTTAAAGGTTGAAGGTGATTTTTCGTCTCAGGACAAAAATGTTCAGTGTGTGGGTGACATTATGACCCCACCCAGTCCATGTCTGTAACCAGGAAAAGGGAAAAGCAGTTGTTTTTCCCTGGTAGCCATCAGGACATCTCTGGCAGCACCAGGTGATTGGCAGTAGTGCCCAAAGCTGTCAGTGCTAAGATAGAGGTCCGCCTCCTTCCCCTTTGCAAAATATGCTTTGAAAAAATAACTCTTGTGAGGCTACACAACAACCTTTCAATGTGAAGCTTTATGAACAAACAAATGGGAAAAGACACAAAAAGGGTTCTGAAGGCAGAGAGGTTAAAATGGGCTAAGCAATTCAAGTTAGCAAGCTGTTCTTCCAAATGTCCTTTTTCTTCTGAAAACTCAACTTAAAGGCAAGGTCACACTGGCCGACGGATGGAAAACGTATGCAAAAAGGACACAGCAGACGAGCAAAATTTTTGGGGGGCTCCATCCGTTATTATCCGCTCCAAAAAGTGCCCCAAATTTGCATAAACAGAATGAAAAAGAACGGAAAGGAACGGACGGGGGTAGTACGTAGCGAGGATGGTAAGCGGATGTTCGTAGGAAGCCTAGAGGATGGAAACGGATGGAAGCGGATGACACATCTGAAGGTCTTCCGGGGGAGAATAGCGAAGCAGACGCGTAGCAGAAGGAGCGGATGCGTAGTGGATGACGCGGATGCATCACGGA
>BHFT01010817.1:0-59024 GCA_004320025.1 Laticauda laticaudata
GCGGATAACAACGGACGGAACATTTTGCTCATCCGCTGTGTCCTTTTTGCATCCGTTGGCCAGTGTGACATGGGCTTGACTTGCGGTATTTCCACACAATTTCATGAAGCACCCAAAAACAAAAAAAGACTGCCATCTTTAAAGACTTTTCTCCCAAGTGTTTATCGGAAGACTGCAGGAAACTCCTGCTTAGGTTTGCTTTAAAATATTCCCAGAATAATATTTCTGTGCACTTGCATTAGGCTAATTTTCCTTCAGAATTCCTGGTTCAAATGGATAGAAATTGGAGAAATCCAGAGTCTGCACAAGAAACAATGAAAGGAAAAGGAAATAATAAATTGTACTTTTTAAAGTACTTTCCATTTTCTAGAAAGCCACTTAGGTCTGGGAAAATATCACCCAATACAGCTGTGTCCACCTTAAATATTGTATAGGGCAGTCACATTTTCTTAAAATAAGGAGTCTGGGGATGAGAAGTGACAGCTAGCCTAGAAAAACTTGCACAGGTATTTCTCATCTCTGGGACATTCCTGCCTTTGACGGGTTCAATCTTTCATTCTGAGATGTGTATTGATTGGCTTAGGAATCACTGTACACACACTTCTCTACAGTAGAGTGATAACAAAGCAAACTTTCCCACCAAAGTGTCATATCCCAATGGGATGAGAATGATTGATTTTCACACATTGAGTACTTAAATTCTGCACATTTCTATCCAGCCAATTTTCTTTTTAGAAGCCCCACTTCAGTCCACTTAATTGTGTTTCCTAACCAGAGAGTTGAGAGAGATATGTCACCATTCCTCTTGCAAGCAGGCACAAATCCCTTTAAGCCAATTCTTTTCTTTTACAGTTTTGATAATATCAGTGGAGATTCGGTGCCTGTTAAGAACAATGAAATATTACATTAAATTTTATGGGAAATTGGAAAGATTAAGGCATGAATAAATAGAATGTATGTTTTTATAAGTACATTTTGAATAGTACATTTTGTGTGATTCGGTTTTTCAGATAATACTTTAATACAGCAGTGGAATTATTTATTTCCTCCAATTTTCTTAGGACATTAGAATGGAGTTCACATCTGATGCATGAATTATGAGTGATAACTTTCAATTATTTGTTTCTTTTTGGAAATAGGATGCTATAGAGTGCAGCTCTAGGGATTTGTATTCCTGAAATTTATGTAGTTTCACTTAATGATGTCCATTGGGACTGGCAACTCTGTCGCTAAGCAACATCATCATAAAGTGTTTCACATGACTGTGCTAATTTATGAAGCAGTTACTGTCATTAGGCAAATGCTGTATAGTTGCAGCATTTCATGATCATGTAATTTCCATTTGCAATCTCCTGCCAGCTTCCCCATTGCTTATTTAAAGCCAGCAGGGTCTCAAGTGGTGACTACATAAACATGGGATGCTGCAACTGTGAGCCAGTTGCCAACTGACAAAATCACAACCACATGATACAAAGACAATACAAAATCCGTAACTATGGGATCAACCATAGGTTCCTCTTGCACAACATGGTCATAACTTTGAATGGTCACTGAGTGAATGATGATTCAATTCAGACTAATTGTAGAGATAAAAAATCTGCAATATTGTACTTGGCACACCTAAAACATGATATGGGGGGTGGGGAGTTAGTAGAACATTAGCAAAAAAATGCTGATTAGTTTCATTATCCTTTTGGAGCTGTTTTCTTGTTTATTAATTTATTTACTACTTGGATAGTAAGGCTATTTCCCAGGCTATTTCCCAGAAGCAGATTAAAGATGGAGAAGAATTCCAGGAGGTGGTTTGGGCTTATATTTTATACATTGATGCCTCTGAAAATGAACACAAAATAAATTTTAAGTAGACCTGGAAATTGTGTCTGTTAAAACAACTGCATACCTTAAGACCCAAGGGCTGGATGTTACCTGTCAAGTTCTCCAAAAGTAGCTACCAAATTGAATTTAATTAATGAAACCAAATGGAACCAAAAAGGGCAATTAGTAAGGAACCAAAACAGGGCAATTAGTAAGGAACCAAATGGAACCAAAAAGGGCAATTAGTAAGGCTGCATGAGGAATTGAATTATCTACAGTTAACTTAAAAGAAATGGAAACCAAAACAACTTTTGGCTGAAACTCCTCTATTGATTTTGCATTATTATGATGCCCCTAAGCAGCCAACTGGGATTCTTAGTTTCAAAAATAAATGCAAAGACTCCATTCTGTAAAAATCCTTTAAAACCAAGCACATAAAATCCTCTTTCATTCTTTGTTGATACTGATGCAGGGATAAGCAAAGAAATCCGTTGCACAAAATGCCCTGTCTTACTGTATTAGAAGCAGTTAAGAAAGCCTGCAGGCCTAGATATCTCTGGATTTGTACTTCATGGTAACAACTAATAGTGACATTGAGACTCTCATTTTGTCCTCTGGCAAATAAAGGAAAAGGGAAAAAAGCTATGAAATTCAATTGTATAGACAGGAGAGTGTACAAGATAGATCATGTTATAAGTTAGGTCAGCAACTAAACCTTCAAAGCCTTTATATAATTAACACATTCTAATTAGCATACCAAGTATCATTATGACAGCGGGTAATGTAATGAATTCCACACTTGTTCCTTTTGAGCCATTCAAAGAAAGTGCGGAAAATTTCAGAGATTTCATGTCCTAGACAATTGAACTGCAGTCTTTTAATCTGATAACAACAATTTAAAAGAACTGCTGCTGTACCAGACATATATGGAAATTAGATTGACCATTGGACTTTGTCAGTATCACATTCCTTGATCTCCATCAGTTGATGAGGCAGCATATCAAATTGGCCTCATGGAAGCCCTTGTCTTTTATGGCCTGGGGTGTAATGGAGAGGAATTTGCAGATTTTCAATTCATTCAGCCTCAGCTTCTCCTTTAAACTGACTACTCAGTATTCTAAACTTCTTGTGTGGCCATTTATTATTTTTGAATCACTCGCATGCAGAAATAGAGTGTTAGTTTCTTGCTAAGTTTTTTTCCTCATGATCACAGTCAGTTCAAAGGAACTTTATCAACTTCAGTCACAGATGTGGAGCCAGGCTTCTTGAGGATGCAGCAGGAGTTCCAGACTTGCTCAGGATTTCAAATCAAGGCTACCAAAAGGACTTGCAAACATAAAAGGCATATCAATGCAAAATGCAACAATAAAACCTCCAATAAAACACCCAATTCAACAGATTAAAACAATAAAAATCTATCTATCTTCCATTATGTCAGCAGTACTAAAACTGAAATGTTATCTTGGATGTAATGTAGAAAGCTTAGAAATATTGATCAGTCTTACTGTGCTCTGGAGAAACTGAGGATTACTGCACATGAGTTGACTGCTTTTGAACAGTGAGGAGATTATTTAATTTCTTAGCCTTATTTGAGAAATGAACTCCAAAAATACCCTTGCTAAGGCAACATTGGAGGTGCTATACATTTAAGTAAAGGTTTTACTCCATGAAATGACGCTTGATAACTCTTTATATAGTGTACATTTGATGTTTAAAAACAAAAAGTCCTAGCATTAGCTCTAGAATGAGTCTATTGTTAAAATATTAGATTCATTTATTTAGAAATAAATCCCATTATATTTTTTTGTAAGTGTGTTTAGAATTCAAACTTTAGATGAAGAACTGCAATCTTTTAAGAAAAGTCAGCATGGTCCTACTGCTGTTTATGTATTTTGATCAGTGAAAATGCACATGGGTTGTATTTATACAATATTTTGAATACATATGCTTTATTGTTAAGAAACTGTCATGCTTGCTTGGTTCTTCTTACTAGCAGGAGTGGTAACAAAAATCATAAACATCTATTTTGTGCTTAGTAGGATATGCAAACCTGGAAATCTATATGATTAAGGTGATGATTGGTTTACCTCTGATTTATTACCAAATAAAACACAGAAGTATCTTGTACCATTTAGCCATATCTACTAGTTGAGTGTCAACATGCTGTTTCAATGCAAGTCAAACTTCTACACAGGGTTGGTTTAATGAAATGAAAAAATGTGGCAATCATTTAAAGTTGACTGCAGAGCCTCAGAAAGAATAGATTGCAACCACTTTTCTCACAGATGTATCTGAGTACATACAGTATCACCTCTTTAAGTTTGTTAAGACTAGAAAACCAAATTCAGGCACACCAATACTGCTTTTATTCTAAGGTTATAGTAATAGAACCCTGCAGGTCTAAAATGCTGACTCAGGTTACAATTCTGACCAGAATTGGTATTCAGTGGTATTCAGCAGGTTCTGACCAGTTCTGGAGAATCTGTAGCAGAAATTTTGAGCAGTTCGGAGAACAGGCAAATACCACCTCTGACTAGAGATTTTACAGTATCCTTCCCCTGCCATGCCCACCAAACCACGCCCACAGAACCAGTAGTAAAAAAAACTGAATCCCACCACTGGTTCTGGCCCAAATTGGGTTTCTCTTACCTGACCATTGTCTTTGTAATATTTCTTTTTTCTGTTCATTGAAGTTATTATTTGTCCATTATCATACATAATTTGACATATCCAGGAACACATTTTCTCCTGAGATTCATATCCTTTAAATATCTTTGTTCTCTCCTCACTTATTGTTTGATTACTGGTTGATTGTGTGATGTTAACTCCATGTCTACTTTTAGAGAACATGTATATAAACCTTCTCCAAAGTAATAGGTTCCAAAACTAGCCCTTCAGGTTTTCTAATGGTATTGTAATGGACAGAAGGTATAATCTGGAAGAGCAGCTATCAATTGTCAGATAAAAGAAACTTAAATCCATCCAGAACTATGACATAAGCAAATGTCTCAAATAAGATTCTCCTTGGTTCTCACAAAGATAAAGAGAGGGAGGTGAAAGTGCATTTAGGCTTGCAAATTCCTGTTACTGTAAGCTTAATCTGTTTGTCTTCATTGCTATATATGGCATTCTACAATATCTGTGTACAAAAGATCAGTTCTGTTGTAGCCCACCGGGAGTTGACAGAACTAGCAACAGAGTCAGATAGTAGTGAGGAGGTTGGGGAGGAGCCTGGGCCAGTCTTGGAGGCTGAGGAAGGCTCGGATGAGAATTCTGCATCAGAGGCAGAGATGGAGTCAGAGCAGGCTGGCAGTCATCAGCTGCCTTCAGACTCAGATAGCAGTGAGGTGGGGGAATTTCTGGAACCAGTTCCCGGTCTGCACATGCACAGGGCTACCAGAAGACAAGAAAAATTGAGAAAGCAGTGTTGACTCAGGAGTAAGGCCACACCTCAGAGATGATTGGCCCCATAGGACATAAAAGAAGAGGAATGGGACATGAGCTTTTGCAGGAAGCAATCAGTTCATCTGGTCAATTCAAGTTTTGAAAAGTTTTGTTTGACTCTGTGTCAAGTTTGGCCTTGCCTAGCATTTGGCAATTAGTTCTCTGGCCACATTCCAAGCGTAATAAGGTGGGTGTTTATAAACATCCCCCTGAAAGACTGTTTCTGAAGCCTTGCAGGCTGTGAATGAATGTAATTCACAGCTGTGGAAATAAAAGATTTTGCTGAGACTAAGATTGTGTTTTATGTTTTCTAAGGAAGTCTGAGTCAGAAAAAGTTCCTGCTTTTCCACAGTTCATTTTTCATTTTAGCAAAGTATCACCCAAAAAAATATCATTGCTTCAATAATTCTGATTTTTGCAGCTAGACACATCATGGCATCTGAATATCCAAGAATTTAATTGTTAACCTACTAAGCATTAGTTTGTGGTATACTTCTTATCATTGATTCTTTGACTTATATTCATTGTCCATTCTAAGTAATGAGAAAAGTGATTCTTAATTTCCACTGCAAGAAGTGAGGCCTGCCAAGACAATAACGGGTTGTTATGATTATTAACAAAGTGATTTTTGAGAGGTTCCTGGGGAATACCAGGGGTTACTCTTGGGCCTAACATGGTATTATACTGCAACATTTCCACTCCCTATTGTATATAACTCCTGTTATTACACAAGGAGCAAGCTGATTCCAATAGTTCATCAATTGGAAAAAAAATCATTCCACTGGTTTCAATAAAGGAAAAGAAATATATATATTTTAAAAATACATTCTTCTTCTGCAGCCTTTCACATGCCAATATGCTCTGCTGCTCCATCAGGTCTCTAATTCAGGTGACTCAAAAGAAGCTACAGAAAGAATGGGAAATCACAGCAAAAGCCACCTCTTCCTCTCAGCTTTCTGCTCACAAAAGCCTCTCCAACAGTCACTTTTGGTGAGATGGGTGTTTGCATACATTTGACAAATAAGTAAATACAATTAAATATGCTTCCAGCACTGTATAGGGCCTAATTTGTTACAAACAAGCTTGGTTTTGTTCTTTTTATCAGGAATGTTCTATTTTTGTTCAGGCTACAGAAAGGGGGATTTTATTCCCTAGGCAGTAAATCAGCAAAACATTTTAAATCCCTTTGTCCATAATACTGCAACTGGTTAGGACAAAGCCATCTGCCATTGATCTACTGTATGATGGGCTTGCTGGATTATTGACAAAGTGTTCTATAATCATCCCACTGGAACAAGAAAGGAAACAAGACAAGCCTGAGGAATGGAGAACAGATCAGATGTTTGTCACATATTAAAGACCCAATCACTGAGACTGCACGCCTGATTAAAAGCAATATTGGAACAGTCAGGCTCTCTGCTACTATAAACACTTTCAGCTCTTTTCCCCCCCATATTGTGAGGACTCTTGGCACGCAGAAAACTTGCTCTTTCCTTGCTTTTAATTCCTACCTATCACAAAGGCAAAATGAGACATTTTATTCAGGAGGTGCTCCAGAGTCTATTTGCCTTGACAGATTATTTGGGGATGGAATGTTCTGTTTTTAATAACTTATTTAAAAAAAAAGGGATGTTCATTCCTCATTATTCTACACAAAAAGACTATTCTATGGGGTCTGTGAGAATATAATTCTACTGAAGGAAAACAACAATAACTTAAATACACAAGTATACATGAGACATAGGTATAGGTGAGGCATGGGTATCAGACATAGGAATCAATTATAGTTCATTTACTTCTTTATATTCTCTCTATTATATGCACACACACATTAAATCAACTTTCTTCTAAGAGCTCAAGCCTGTGTACATCACACTCCATCCATGATTCTTTTCCCACAGCAGTGATGTTAGGTAGATTAAAGTGACTAAAGCATAGCTAGATAAATCTACTGAAAGTCACTCACTGAACATAGATAAGGATAACCTTGAATAAGGGTGGTTTAATATGTTAACCACTACACCACAGGATAAGTATCCTTGTCCCTGCTCTTAATTTTCTGCTTATATGCTAAAACATAAATCTTCAGTAGGGAGCTGTATCACAGTAGGTTACCCATGGCATTGACATGTAATCCTTAACATGCAAGAATGGGATTAATCATTTCCTGATGAAAAGTAAGACAATAAGGGAAGCCAAGGATGATAGGTGAGGAAGTATGTTAAAGAGTAGATACATTTGTTCCTGAATGTTGCCATAATCATAACTCCACAGCATGTGAACCTCTGGGGATTGCAAGAATTGCCAAAATGTGTGGGAATAAGCCATGAAAAGAGCTTCTGTAGGTTCTTTGTCATCTTTTAGCAGGATAATGAAAGCAAGAATAATGACAAGCACTTTGACATTGATGTGGCCACTGCTCAGCATGGAAAAGCATTTTGTTGGCATAGGCATCGATGGACTAGAGTCCAACAGAAAGCACTGATATACAAGAGAGAATTTAAAGCTGCTGATTTGTTTTGCAATTATAGAAATGCCATGAGAAGTGAAATAACATTTAAAAAGCATGTTTCAAAAAGAACCTAAGTGCATTGTTTCCCTACACCTGAAGTCTGTATTCCATAAAATTAACCTTCTTTATTTAGATAGTTGCAAAGAATATTTCCTTTTCTGAATAATATGGAATTTCATCATATTTGGTCAAAAATCTCTTTCCTTCTACCCTTGAATAAATGTGATATTTGAATTCTATTATCCTTGTTCCCTAATACATCTTTGCACCGATAGAAAAGAGCACCAATGGTCTTGTGTAACCATCTTTAAGTCACTTGATACTTGAAAGGAGTGCCATATAGTTCATATCTGCTACTGCTTAAAACATAAATCTGGAGCAGATATCCTACTCTCCTGGACTTCCAGAAAGTTCTTAAAATATGGTTTTGCTCCCAGAACTAGGGTTAATGTAATATACATTAACTAGAGTTTTATTATGGTTGTTTTTAGGCCAGGCTACCAAACTCTATTTTATGATTTTTTAAAAATGTTTTAACAATTTTAACTATATATTTGGATTTTGTAAGATGGTCAGGGTCTGCTATGCTGATCAGCCACATCTAATCCCTACCATGTATCAGAAAACAAATACTACTCCATGAGGTAGTTTATTCATAGCAATAGCATTTATCCTAACTTGACTGATTTGGAAAACTAAGCAAAGCCATCTAAAGCCCATGTCACACTGCCCAACGGAGGCAAAAAGGACACAGCGGACGAGCAAAATGTTTCATCCGTTGTTATCCGCTCTCAAAAGGGGAAAAAATTTGCATAACCGGAGCGGATAACACGGATGCGGGGAGGACGCCAGGGCGATGCAAGGCAGATGCGGAACGGAAGCCCAGCGGATGGAAGCGGATGGGAGCGGATGACACATCGCTAGGCTTCCGGGGGGCCACAGCAAAGCGGACGCGGAATGGATACAGCGGATGCAGAGCGGACCAAAACGGATGAAGCGGATGCACAGCGGATGCACAGCGGAAGCCTAATGGATGCCTGGAGTTAATTGCGCATGCGGGGAGGATGCATTGCATCAGCCCCACGGATATAACGGAAGCAGCTCGGAAGCAAGTTGCCTTCAGAGGAAAGACCTGTTGCCGGACGGATTGGCTGCCTTGCCTGCCCTGCCTGCATGTCTGCCTGCAAGCCTTGCTGCGAGCCTTGCTGTCTGCCTGCCTGCCAGCCTTGGTGCCAGCCTGCCTGCCAACTTTCCTGCCAGCCTTGGTTCCTGCCAGCCTCCCTGCCAGCCAGCAACCCCACACCCATGCGGAAGCAAGCAGCAAGCCTCAGCATCTGCTGCCAGCCCTTGCAAGAGGGAAAGGGCTACCATCGCCCCTGGCCCACACTCTAGTTCTCCTGGGGCTTCTGCAGCACAGGCTCGTTCTTCTGGGGCTGGGGCTTCTGCTGCTTCTGCTTCTGGAGGAGCTGATGATAAGCACTCCAGCACCAGCCACCTCCACAGCACCTGGACCCTTCATCCCTGAGACTGAGCGACCAAGAGGAGTGCCAGAGACTCATTTTTGTTATAGCTTCTTGTTAATAAAGTCTATTTATGATTCACACACTTGTTTTCATTTCTTTTTTTTAATAAAGTCTTGGTGGAAACTTTTAGAAATGGTTTAAGCTTTGAATCCTTGTGGGATGGGTAAGGATAGCTTTGGGATGGGTTAGGATACCTGTGGGATGGGTAATAGCTGTGGGATGGGTTAGGATAGCAGTGGGATAAGATAAACCTCCAGTTCAAGCATAGTGGACTGTATGGTCCACCGTCCCAGGTGCCACACCTATGGCCTTTATTATCAATAACGATATAATCAATCATCCACACATTCAACATAAA
Organism: Laticauda laticaudata; assembly: GCA_004320025.1. Taxonomy (NCBI): domain Eukaryota; kingdom Metazoa; phylum Chordata; class Lepidosauria; order Squamata; family Elapidae; genus Laticauda; species Laticauda laticaudata. Next base: position 9,653 of record BHFT01010817.1, read on the forward strand.
CACAACTCTTTATTAAACACCCTGTTCATTGTAGGCCCCCCAACATACATGGCCCAATCTCATCCGTGTGATGAGACAGGCTGAAGGAAGCATCCATTAACATCTACCATCCTGTCTTGCCACTCCACTGCTCCAGCTGGGGAGTTGCACCAGTGTTTCAGGAGTTGCGCTGCTTCTTTGCTTCATGTGAGACTCTGTTTGGGGCCTTGCACATTCCTCAATGTCGATCAGTTTCGCCCTTGTCTCCATTCCCCAGGCTCCATGTCCCCATTGCCTTGTTGACGGTCCACAAGCCTGTTCTGCAAGACTGGGTAGCGGGGTGTGCATGAGATTGTGCAGGATGCAGCAAGCTTCCATGATCCTCCTCACGGTCTCTGGGCTATGCTGCATGTTGGTGAGAAGTACCTGGAACCTGTTGGCCAGGATGCCAAAGGCGTTCCTCCACCACCTGCCTTGCCCTGGACAGCCTGTAGTTGAAGATCCTCTCTTCATGGGTGAGGAGTCTGGAAGTGTAGGTCTTCATGAGGTAGGTTGTGAGGGAGAAGGCATCATCCCCCACAATGAAGTAGGGCACATCTTGCTTGTCGTTGGGCAGCGGGTCTGGATCTGGGAAGCCCACCATAAGGTTGCCTTCCAGCCCCTCCTTGAGGTGACTGGCGTTGTATACCTGGGCATCTGAACATGAGCCGTTGCCTGAAGCATCGATGTACATGAACTTGTAGTCAGCATCGACCATGGCGAAGAGGATGATGCTGCAGAAGCCCTTGTAATTGAAATAGTGGACCCCGACTTGGCTGGAGCTTTGCAGGCACGTGCTTGCATCTATGGCTCCAACGGTGTGGGGGAATTCTACTTCTGATACCACTGCTCTGCAACTTTTCTTCCAGCCTTCTTCAGTGGAGGGGCACTGGAGGACCTCCTCCTTGTATTCTTCGATGATGGCCTGCACCACTTCTCTGACCACAATGCTGATGGTGTTGTGTGGCACCTCCCAGCCGTACTGCATGCTGCTGTAGGTGGTCCCTGAGGCCAGGTGGTGCAGAGTCAGTGCCACCTTGAGCCCAGGGTCCAGGCTGGGCAGAAGTTGGTGTTTGCCTTGGTCAACCTGGGTGTCAGCCGCTGCACAACTTCGTCAAACATGGCTGGAGGCATCCTCATGAAGTTCTGGAACGCCCGAGTGTCTTCGTTCCTGAGCTCCACCATCAGCTTGTTTTACAGTCTGCCCTCTGCTCTTCTGGCAAACCATCTTTGGACCAGACTTTTTTGGGTGCTCCTTTTCTTCCCGTAGTAGAGTTCACAGAGCCTGTTAGGTGGCTTCACACTGTTGCAGAAGGATGGTGGCTGCTGAAAGGACTTTGTTACAATCCACGGTGGACATGACTGGATGCTATGGAAGAGGAAGAGCCAGATGAAGGCTGCAGAGGTCTGCACCACTGGGCTGCTGTTCTGAAAGTGAGATGCAGATTTGTTGCTCCCCCTTTTTAAAGGAAATATAGGTTTTCCGCTAGGCATCCTCTAGGCATCCTCTAGACATCCTTAATATCCGAGATAGGTCCCCTCTGCGAACGTTTTTTTCGTTTTAAAATGCTTTGTTTCCATGCTGCATCCATTCTGCATCATTTTGCGTCCGTCCGCTTCCTCCCTGCGTCCGAGCGGATGTGATTTGCGCGGATGCAGAACGGATGCCTAGCGGATATAGTGGATGCGTAACAGATGCAGAACGGATGCCTAGCGGATGCGTAGCGGATGCAGAACGGACGAACTGGATACATTTTCACACAAAAGTTTTGGGCAACCCAAACCTTTTGGAGCGGATGAAACGTCAATAAATGGATGCTGGATGTATAGAGAGGAAGCAAAATGGAGCAGTGAGTACATCACGTTTTCGAATGGATGGCAAGCTTTTTTGTCCATTTTACATCCTCTTTGCATCCATTGGTTCAGTGTGACATGGGCTTTAGGTTAACATCTGCCAAATGAACCACCTGGGAATTTCAGGACAATTGTCAAGACCTAAAAGTTTAAAAAACAGTCTGGAAAGAGGCAATGACAAACTATTTTTGGAAAGTTGCCAAACATCTACAACACTGCAGTCTTCAGTAGTTGAACACAACTCAAAGGCACCTGAGATTTTGTAGCCTTTTGAATTCATCATGGATATGATGAAGATATGTCCACATGCAAGTCAGCCTACCGGTACATAAAATTTAATCAAAGGTAGCATGCTATGCAAATGTATCCACTTGGTCATTAATGGACCTGCTTAAATATGTGATGTCATCAGCCTCAATATGCATTCAAGCATTTATCCATTCTATTTGTCTCTAGATCATTTTTTTAAAGAAAGCAAAGCAAAACAAATACAAAAGAGCCTGTTACAATAGTGGTTTATGATGAAGTTACATCAATTTTGTAGTTACCTTGCATTGATATAAAAATATTTGAACATTATTTTCCTCAAATGCATTTTTATGTAGCTCCTCCAGTGTGTTCAGTTTTTTCTACTTATTTTTCTCAGACAGCATTTTCATTTTCATTGTGCCAGTTTTATATTTCTGTGTACAATTTGAGAGCCGGGAAATATTTTAAATTGGTTACTAGAAAATTCTATGAATGCACATGTTTATGCTGCAACAAATTCCATTCTTACCAAATCATACAATTTCATGGAAAATTAAATCTGTCATGTTAAAAGATAAAGCAAAAACATGAGGACACATTCCACTAGATCCTATCTCGTTGGGAACCTTAGCTGTCCTATACAATTGAATTTCATACTTGCTTCCTATCTTGCTAATATTATAGTACTGAAATATTGCCAATCCTTTAAGCTGCCTCAATTTAAATCCTTCTTTTAGCACTACTAAGAGGAACATAACATTATAAATGTCCTTATGAAATAGGAAAGGAGGAGATTGTAGATTATGGTTTCCTATTCTGATTCTATTTTTAAAGATAATCTATTTGCTTACTGTGCTCATAGACTATTCCAATTACTGAATATTCTTAATATATACATTTGACATCTGTACATTATATTTAACAAATAACATTGCAACAAGAACATCAAATTCTATCTATCTATTTCTACCTATCTATCGATATTTATCTCTCTATCATCTATTTATCATCTAAATATTAGGAACATATATTAGATTAAGCAAAATCAAACACTAATAAAATATCATATTCATAATATCTAAGGGTATAATCAAGATTTATGGTCTTCTTAAAAAACAATAATGAGCCACATAGATTCCTATAGATATGTGTTCCTCAGCTGGAGGGAGGCAGTAATTGAGAAGTTTCACTTATGTAATCCCTATTGATTATATCCCTTGAGACAAGGGATACTGGGAGAATTTAGAGTAACTAGATCTTTTTGGAGAGCAGGCTGTCCCTAAAACTCCCAGTTCTAAACCATCTAAGACTTTAAAAAGACAACCAATACCTTGAATTACACTCAGAGGTAAAGTGGCAATCAGTTCAAAATAATAGTATTATATGGGTAAAATAAGATGATCCCAAGACTAACTAAGCTTTTGCATTCTGTTTAGTTACAGCTTCCAAATATTTTGCAAGGACAGTCCCAAATAGAATAACTGCAATAATCCACATGAGAGGTTACTAAGGAATGAGTAATTGTGAGGAGAATCCAGAATAAGATAGCCAGGAGGAGCCATCCTTGATGCAGAAGGTAGAACTATGTGAAGGTCTCCTAGCTAACAAGTGTCACCTGCACATTGAATGGGAGCTGTGAATAAGACAAATTATAACTGAGTTCATGTGGAAGAATGCCACATCCAAAAGCAAGGATGGAATTTGGATTAGGATCTATACCAGAGCTATCAACCTCATGACCTGTGGGCCAGATGCATTACACATTGGCCATATCCACGCCTGGTTTAGAGAAGGGGAAAACAGTTGCAATACATCATGTGATAATACTGTGACAATGTGAGTTTGACACCTCTGATCTATACTAAGGTCATTCTTTCTATGGTTGAATCTAAGCCAGTTCCACCACCTTCACTCTAACTATGTCTAAGTACCAGGCAGCATCTTAAAGGCATCACTAGTCTGATTTAGTGACATTCAAAAATATTGTCCACATTTAATTACTTCCACAGGTGGACAGCAGTAACAACAATATGATTAGGCTACTAAGTAAATTTGATTTGCATTTCCCCATTAGTTTCAATGTGTTTAGAGAAAAAGAACACAAACATAGCTATTTCTGGCTATTTAGCCACTTATTCAGATGACTGCAAGCTATAAAATACACCAGAGAACTGAGTTTCAATAATGACTGCTGAGTGTGGTAGGCTGAGATTGCCCTTTGAAAGCTTGCAAGAGTTAGCTAACTGTTCTCAAATCCAAGATTGTCCATTTTATCCTAATCATTGGACTCCTCCTGAGTAAATAAATCTGAATCATTAAAACACCTGTGATTTTTCAGTTCAAAATTAATCAAGAAGGTGGTTTTTAAATGTGAATGGATATCCTTATAATGTCTGTCAGCTCTTATTAAAAAGAGTAAAGATGCTAAGGTAAGCTTTGTATTATCTTATTTGATCTGATGCTGCTTGTGGCAACTCTGTCTTGTGGAAAAACATGTTTCAATTTATTTTTATTGCTTGCTCTAAAAGTATTCCATTAAAGGAATATTACATTGTATGAGGCTTTGAGCCACTATTGTCAGTTTATTTACTTATTTTTTTCTGGAATGGAATAAACAGTTTTTCATTTAGCTGTTACTGCTGCTTCATGCTTGCAATACTATAGTTAAGGATGGATATTTGTTCATCACAGCATTGTTCCTATATGCTACATAATATTGTTTTAAGGATTTAAAAGAAAACTTGGATCATTCTTCAGTCAAATGCATCAGGGAATATTGGGAGTTTTCTGCTATTACAGGAAAAGAGACTTGAGTGAAACTTGATATTTTAATTGGCAACTGAATGGTTGGATTCAAATAGCATCCAAGTAGGTGATCTGAATTACTAAAACAATAGATCCAAGATTTAACAGAACATAATTCTAGATAAAGGACAGTAAAGAAATAAGGAAGCAAATAGACTTAATAAAGAATAGATAAAAATCTAATCTAAGAAAAATGGGTAAGAAATACAAAAAAAGGCAAAGACTTCAGTAGAAGTAATGAGAACTCAGTGGAATTAAAATGAAGTATTTATATTATGTTTCATCATCCTAAATTTTCTTCAGCAAGCCAAAGAACCCAATTTTCATATTCTGTTCTAAGTTGCATAGCTTCAAAATCTAAGCAATGCATGACTGTCAGAGTCTGTACTTAAAAGGAAAATTAATGGGGAAGGAAATAATGGGAATTTCTTCTGTTCAAGGAAGAGTTTTAAAAAATAGTGTATTTAATGTAGCTGAAGTATGCCCAATTAAACCATAATCCTCACTGTAATAACATAACTACTATGTGTAACCAATATTCTGTACTTTTGAAAAAAAAGTATCTGAAATGTGGAATATTAATAAGTAATATTTTTCACACATGCAATTATGCATATATTAGTAATTTCACATATTTGTGTCACAACGCAAAGCATAATGTGCTTCTCTGATCTGGTGCATTAATGTTTGATTGGAATAAATAGCATTCTTCAGGATTAAGTCACATTAAAGACATTGTTCTTGCTGTCATGTGTGATATGAAGAACAATACAGGCAGCAATAATAGGTATTATATTCTGCTCTTCAACCTCATGTCAGGTGACTAGCCAACACCAGCAGTTTTCTGACCCACATTTCTACCTGTCAGCAAACACTATTGTATGCTGAAGATCTGTATGTATATCATATATTATGATGACAGATACTTCTCTACCTTAATAGTCTAAAGTTAATTATGCATTTTATGAACACATTTTCCATAGGAAACCATCCTTCAACAACTAAATATTTCTAAACAGGAAATGCCATAAGGAACCAGATTATTACTGTTGTTTTACTCAGCTACTTTAAGAAATTTCATGGAAATGCAAATGTACCACTTGCATATATGAACATTATCACTGCTGCAAATAAAGCCAAAATTGACTGGTTTAGTTCTTCCAACTTTTGTCCAAAATGTACATGTGTTGGGGTGGCAAAGAGCTCCTTGTCCCTTACTAGAGGAATTTTGCTCCATTGCAAAGTCTTAATTTCAATAACTTTTGCAAATTTCCTATAGTTACACTCTGATAGGTCCTGGAATTACATTCCAAAACCTCAAAGTTTATTACTTTTTTTCTATATTCCCATGCACATGTGTGTTTACACTATACCCCTATATGCACATGTGTGTTTACACTACAAGTCCTCTTTACTACTATTTTTGTATGGAAATATTTCTGATAATATATGTATGAGTTTGATGTTTATACAAGTATCAGTTGTAAAATCTCATCTCAACAATTTTTTTCCCTAATCTTCTTTCATTGGGCTGGAGGGTCCACAAATGGCTTTTTCATTTGAATATATTTAGCATCATAACCTACAAAATTCCTGATTAAGGAAATATTGTTTTTATACACCCATTTAAATGTAAGTAATATTCTTTGAAGGATTATTCCTACTTAATAAAAGGAGGTCAGATTGGGCACAGCAGGGAGAAGATATCAAAGAGATTATGAGCCTGAAGCTCTTTCACACTTATTTTCTATATGCATTGTTTGGATGATTGAAAGCTTGTCACAGACAATATTCTGCATAAAGAAGTAAATTATTCTTCCAAGTCATAATATGATAATGTAATCAGTTGATCAGTTCCATTCATCAAAACTTACAATTTCTTATATGCAATTGATTTCAAGAGTAACCTGGTATCAATAGGGAATATGGAGAAAGAAATATTCTGAAAGAGTTATTGGGATTAAAAAGACAACAAATGCAAACCTGTAATAAATGATACATTGGACATGCAACCTTAATTTCCTGGGCACAGGTCATCTATATTTTAGAAAACATAGACATATACATAATTTAGAGAAACTGTCTTGTTGCTAATAGGGATGATTATTTTCTAGATGTGACATAAACTGAGAGTCAGACTGGAGGTATGTTCAAGATTGACTGTTCTTAGTTAACGAAACTCCAAGCCTAGCTTAAATTTGCAGTCTCAAAACATAGACATGCTGTATACACAAACCATACACAAATACATTCATATAACTTCTACACAAAAAAAAGTCAAGGTGAAGAGTCCTGTCTTAACTTACCGATAGGGAAATTATTTCTAGAAGTAAAATTTAATAATTCTGAGAATACTGTTTTAAATTTCAGAGAGCAGTATGTTAATGTAGTAAGCAATAGCTATGTGACTATTTAATGTAGCAAGCAATAATGTCAGGTTTGGGAATCAGAAAAATTGCAAATAACAATGAAGAAAGTAAGTCACCCTTGAATACAAACTGATAGAATGAGATGTGGTGGATGAAAGTTCCTCTCCTATTGTTAAGCAAAGTGGGATGGTACTCAACAACATTAGAAATATCCTTACAAAAGAGGTTCAGAGGATCACAAAGGCATGTTTGGTGATGAGGTCAGAAGCAATCAAAGACATGAGGCTCTTTTCAGAATAACAAGTTTATCTGGAGTATTGTTTTGCTGAAGCAAGGAACATAGTAATAAGGAAAGAGTGGGAATGTTTAAAGATCTAGTCATAATCAATTATTGAGGAAATAATTATCCATTAAATAGCACTAAAACTAGAAGGAGTACTTGAACATTTTGAAATCTGTAGCCCTATACTGAATTTTTAATGGTTGCACTGAGGAATGAAGCATGATTTATAAGGAAGTATCAAAAAGATTGGATCTACACACAGAATGCCATTTATGGCTAGGTTATTAATAATTCCTGGATATTCCTATTATTTTCTGGTAGTTCCAGTCCCTCAATTCATCACACAACTTGTCCAACAGTTTAATATAACTAGTGATGTCTTTGTCCATGCTCTCCCCCTCGAATATCCCCTTCTTTCTTTGGTCTCCCTTCCATCTGACCCACCACCAAACACTGATAAATTGTTTCAGCTGTTGCCCTTGAGCCTCACACTGGGGAAAGACTGGAAGCTATTAAAAGGTTCTGATATTATGATGGATGAAAAGGCAGTCATTTCCCAATTGTGTTCCAGACAGTTTGAATGGCTGAACAGTCCTGTGTCTTCCCTGAATTCTTTTTTTTTTTCTTGAAGAATCTAGCCTAATCTAAAATTTATTCCCCCCTCCAGGATTTACCCAGGTTTTTTTTTTCATTATATGATAGATCCAATCATTCATGTCTAGTGGAGAGCATGTGGGTGATAAATAGGTACATTCATATCTTCACTATGAAGGCAATCTTTCAGTAGTTGGCTCATCTCTTTCAGTAGTTGGCTCACATCTTTGCCCTAATCATATCTTTCTAATATCTTTCTCTCTCTCTCTCTCTCTCTTTTTTTTTTTTTTTTTTNTTTTTTTTTTTTTTTTTTGCAACTTTCCAGAGAGGAAGGTAAGACAGAAAAGATCAACTCTACTGGGAAAAATCTCAGATATTCTTGGAAAACACTATAAGCAGTGATAAACTGCAGATAATATTTTTTTCTGGACATACCCTGAATTATGGATTTCAAAGGTAAAGAGCAACATTATAGAAGTTTTTTTTCCCAAACTAAGTTCTGCAGAATCTTAGGGTTCAATGAGAAGTTTATGGGGTTTCACACAAACATGACTTTTTTTTAATTAACTAGAGCTTTGGTACTTGAGAAGGGTTTACGATGATTTTTTTTTAGCTAACAATTTCCATAGCCTGAGAATCCCTGTATCATAAACCATTCTCTTCTCACAACTGCAGGGCATGGCTAAACTGAAATCACAGACCTGAAGAGTGAATATTTAAACGTGTTATGGGTATCCCTTAACCACAATCTACAGATAAATTCTGCTGTATTTTGCTTTAAATCCTATCACTCTTTGGAGGTCTCTGAGCCATTCAAAATCAGAACAAAACCCTAAATCTTAAATAAGATAAAGACTCTGGTAGGCATAACAAATTTGTACTATATATTGTTTCCAACTCTTTCTCTTCAATATTGGGAGAGAAAAAAAAGAAACTAAAAATTGCAACATGAGCTAGCTGATGACACCATTTGATCACTACCATTTAATCCCAGACCCCCTTTTTGGCCATCCAAAGAACTGAAACTAAAGGTAGGTCCCACTGGCTGGCGGATGCAAAATGTATGCAGAAAGGACACAGGGGATGAGCAAAATTTGGGGGGTGCTCCATCCGTTGTCATCTGCTCCAAAAAGTGGCAAAAATTTGCATAAACAGAACGGAAAAGAAAGGAAAAGAACGGACATGGGTAGTATGTAATGGGGATGTTAAACGGATGTTCATAGGAAGCCTAGAGGATGTATATAGGATGCAAACCGTTCACTGCTCATCCTTTCTATTTCCGTGCTACTAACGCTGTGTAGACGTTCCATGTACCTTTTGTTTCCTCCTTCTTTCCATTTTCAGCTGCAGCAGATGTGAGTTGCAAGGATGCCCAGAGGATGCAGAGAGGATACAGAGGACGTTTAATGGATGATAAACGGACATAGAATGTTTGTTGCTCGTATGTCATGGATTTACATCGTACACAGCGGATAGTTCATCCGTTCACAAAGTTTTATGCAGCTCAAAACTTCTTGAGCAGATGAAATCTCAGTGGATGGATGCTCAAAGGATAGAGCGTATGAAACACGTATGCAATGAGTACACAACGGATGCATAGTGTTTTCCAACGTTTTTTAACGTTTTACATCCTCTTTGCATCCATTGGTGCAGTGGGACAGGGGCTTAAAAAGTTGATTCCACTGGTGAAACAAATGTTTCCTACTCATGTTCCAAAATATAACACCTGCTTTTTAAAAATAACTCCTCCAGGACACACAAGTCTCAATGAGTCTTCATTAGCTACCCAGAGTGCCATCATGGCTATCAGAAAATATTTTGCGTTATGGCCAGGCGAAATATTCCAGAAGAAGCACATTAACTTTAGATGGAATGGGGTCACCATGCTTGGCTTGCTATTCTGTGTTTAATTCTATCTTCACAGCTTTAGGTAGGAGAGTGTAATTACTTTGACTCAGTAGGACACATCACTCTGCTGCACAAACATATCACACTCAGCAGTGTTAAATAATTAATTTGGTAAGCCTTATCTGACATGAATCCGTCTACTAGAACATGCAGATGCTAGTACCTACTGCAAGAAGGAGGCTTATGTTCCAGAATCCTTCCTTCCTTCCTTCCTTCCTTCCTTCCTTCCTTCCTTCCTTCCTTCCTTCCTTCCTTCCTTCCTTCCTATTTTTCTTTTGTGGTTTCTGTCTGAAAAAGTCAAGTTCGGTCCCACAGTGCCTGTGTATAAGTCCATCACCCAGATGCAGCTCTCTTTCTTACAAAATACAAAGAAGGGAAATATATAACCATTTTCTTCTTTCCTATGTAAATTATTCCATGCTGATTTAGCCATTGTGGACTCCAACAGAATTGTTATCTAAGAAGGAGGTGGCTGTGGGGACAAACAGCATGGATATGAAATGAAATCTCCAAAGGAGGGAAAACATGAGATTTCATTCAATCTGAAATATTGGGATTTTTTTTCATTATTTCTTAATCCTGTGTAGTTTACATTCTTTTTCCATTGGGTACAAGGTGAAAAAATATAAAACTTCAACTATTTCTTTAATAATTTAACAGAAGACTATGCCTGTTCTGTACCATTTACAAGAGACTCCCATTAGACAGGGCTGTCAAAATCAAAGCCCATGGGCCAGATGTGACTCATGGGGTGCTTAGATCTGACCCATAGGGCTGCCCTGGAAACAGCAAAGGACTGGCCTATGGTGCTTCTGCCAGAGAAAACGAAGCTCAGAAGGGTTGTGTGCGGCCCTCCTGGGCTACTGGTAGAGGGTTGCAGGAGGCTGTTGCAGCCCAAATCAGAGGCTGGGAAAGCCACACTTGGACTTTAGGAAGTTGAACTGGCCACACCTTTCCTGGCCATGCCCACCCAACCCAACCCTGATGTGATCCTCCATTAAATCAATTAAATGATGTGACCTCCAAATTAAATTGACACCCCTGCATTGAACACACTAGGTTGGGCCTGTAAAAAGAGGGGGAGTATTGGGGCAGATTAAGACTGTCATGAAAGAGTGATATCAGTTGTAACTAATGTCACACTTCCATACAACTTTTAAAGGCTTAAGATACTTTTTCTCTTTGTAATCAGCTTCTGTATTAAATTCTAGGGAAATCTCTTTCTAAAATAGTAATAAATATAGGTAACATGGAAAATGTATTCCCAATTTATTTTCCCCCATTTTGGAAAGTATACACATCTATTAGTTTAATTATTCTTTGGAGTATCCCAGAGAAGTAATTTCTAATGTGAAAATCCTGGACAACTTCAAGTATCCATGTTTTAGATATGATATTGCAGCCTTGAGCTTTATTCACATATTCATCTGAAGGCATGAAGGTTGTAAATTGTATAAGGTGAGGGGGATGTTCATGCTAGTCACATTCTCACCATTCTAGCTTTGCTTATCTTGAACCTCAGACTTTGTCATTCTGAACAGCAAGGGAATTCTACCTCCATTCATCTGAATAACAGTAAATTTTTTCCACATCCCCATGGGCAATCTTTATTAGGCTCTATATTTGTGAAGAAATTTCCATGTGTTTAAATCTTGCCACTGGAGACAAAGAGAAATGCATTTAGTTCATAACTGAATGCAGACTGATCCAGTTTGCTATTCTAAACTAATGCATCAACTAAAACTTACCATTTAAAGTTCCCAGTTTTCCAAAAATATGTGATATGGTTAATAATAATAAAAAAGTATATAAGAGCAAAAGTCTGTATAAAATTATATACATTCATATATGCGTATCCATCATTCTATTCCCTTTTAGAGTAAATAATATACATATTCATAACCAGAGTCCATAAAAGGTGCATCTGAACTAGGGAAAGTTGTCTGCAAAAAGTGCAATTTGTAATGTTGCAAGGAAAATTACATTTGTTTGGAGAAATGTGCTCTGATATATGAAGAATATATAAGGAATCTTCAAGGTTGACAAACAAGATATGACATTTTCACAAAAATGAGAAATTAAGAGAAACATTAATTGACAGACTCATTTCTACACACAACTCAGAACGGACCTTGGCAGTTGGGGATAATATTTTCCATCCTTTTGTCCTATTGATGCCATAAAAGAGCTCTAAAAACATTCATAATGGAAGGTATAACCTTTTATATATAAAATTTATTTTAAATGAAGAAACATCCTTGATATTCTCATCATACTGTCCTAGTACAAATTTGATTCATAGAAACATCAAAGCTTCTTACATTTCATGATCTTTTGACCCCAATATTTTTATATTTTTCCCCTTTTCTGTATGTGTTACAAGCTAAGGAAAACACTTATGTATATGAAAGAGAAATGCTTTTGTTTTCTTTATTGCATAAGAGGTTTTAAAAGCTCTAGGTTTTTGTTGATTATGAGCAAGATACACTTTGAGATAAATTAGTATTTTACACCTTTGAAGTAAAATATCTATTTGAACCTGTTTTAGGATATATTCTAAACTGTATATTTTATTGTATTTTTTTTGTTTAAAAATATGTTAGTGCTTGTAAATACATGCAAAAAATGGTAAAAATGTGGAAAGCTGATTTAGTAATCCCTAATAGCAACAAAACAATAGAAGTTTCTTTTTGATATTTATCCTTTTATATTTTGAATGTTACATTTAGAATTGCTGTTTGAACTAAGATATTCACTCATGAATTAATTTCTTGTGGGGAGAAGTAATGCAGCTGAAACACTAAAATACCTTGCATGGTACAAAGATCTATATAATTATGCTATAAAGTATGAACTGAAAAGGAAATTTTTAGAAAAATGGTTCTAATTAAAACTCCTCTAATTGAAATGATTTTTTTTAATTTGATCCAATTCTATTACACTATTTAGAGAACTTAGGCAATGCCATCTGCTATAAACAGTATAGAAGAAAGCACAAGTCTATTGCCAATACCTTTAAAAGAGATGGCCCACTTATGGACTTCCAGATGTTTTTGTAAGTTGCAAAATCATGTCTGACCCATCACAACCCCATGGACAATGTCACTCCGGGCCTTGCTGTCCTCTACCATCTTCTGGAATCCATTTAAGCTCACGCCTACTGCTTCAGTGACTCCATCCAGCCCCCTCATTCTCTGTCCCATCCTTCTATTGCCCTCAATCTTTCCCAGCATTAGGCTCTTCTCCAGTGAGTCCTTCCTTCTCATTAGATATCCAAAGTATTTGAGTTTCATCTTCAGGAGCAATCAACGTGATCTCCTCTAGGACTGACCAATTTGATCGCTTTGCAGTCCGAAGGCTCACAGGAGTCTTTTCCAGCACCATAGTTCAAAGGCTTAAATTCTTTGGCACTCAGCCTTTCTTATGGTCCAACTTTCACAGCCATACATTGCAACTGGGAAAACCATAGCTTTGACTATGGCACTTTTGTTGGCAGGGTGATGTCTCTGCTTTTTAGTATGCTGTTGTCAAGCCTGACTTACTGTCACAGACTCACCACAATAAGGGACCAGATGGTGCGGTATGATGCATGCAGGATTGAGAAGAAGACGCCACTGTTGGAGGTATAATAAAGGGACATAGCTGAAATGGCAGGACTGATCCTGAAAACATCCACAGGTCCAAATGTTGGCTTTGTTTTCTGATGGGGATTGGAGGAGGCTGAAGTAACCTGCATAGGGGGAGGGCTCCTGAATGGGTGCATTGCTGGATGGATGGTGTTTGGAGAAAAGACATAAAAGCAGCACAGGCAAAGCTCCCAGTGCTGGCTTTATATATGATTCACTGTCTCTTGTTACTGCTTTATTTGCAAACCAAGGTAGATTAAAAGAAACCTTGCATCTATGCGAGCGTTCTGAGTTCTTTCTTGTGTCTGTGGGAGTCATCCAACTGCAGCTGGAGAGCTGTCTAGATTTGCCATAGCTTTGCTACCAGGAGCAAGCGTCTTTTAATTTCTTGGCTGCAGTCCCATCTGTGGTGATCTTGGAGCCCAGGAAAATAAAATATGTCACTACCTCTATTTCTTCCCATCTATTTGCCAGGAAATGAGAGGGCCAGATGCCATGATCTTAATTTTCTTAATGTTGAATTTCACTCTCCAACTTTTGCACTCTCCTTTCTCACCCACATCATTTCTGCTGTTAGAGTGGTATCATCTGCATATCTGAGGTTGTTGATATTTCTCCTGGCAATCTTAATTACAACTTTTGATTCATCTAGCCCTGCCTTTCTTGTAATGTGTTCTGCATATTAGTTAAATAGGCAGGGTGACAGTATACAGTATACTTTTTGGGGAAGGTTGTTGAGAAGGTTCTCATGCAGCAGCTACAGAGATTTCTAGACAAAATGGATTATCTCGGCCCCTACTAATCAGGATTCAGGCCTGGATTTGGGACAGAAACAGCACTGGTTGCACTTTTGGATGATCTCCGGCAGGAGCAGGATGGGGATAGTGCATCCATCCTTGCTCTACTTGACCTCTTGGTGACTTTTGATACCATTGACCATGGGATTCTCCTGGGGTGATTTTGGGGGATGGGAGTGGGAGCTTTGTGCTGTCTTGGTTCACTTTCTTCCTCTGCAACTGCTCTTAGTCAGTGTTGATAGGAAGGAAGAGATCCAGCCCTCACCCATTGCTTTATGGGGTTCTTCAGGGCTCGGTACTCTCTCTGCTCTTGTTCAACATTTATTTGAAGTACTGGTGAGATCATCAATCACCATGGACTAAGGTATCACCAATATGCTGATAATACTCAGCTATATGTCTTGGCCCCTGGTGAGTTAAGTGTTGCTGTGTCCTCCCTCTTGCAATGCCTGGGGGCTGTTAGGGGCTGGATGGGGAGCAATGGACTAAACTAAATCCTTGCAAGACCAAGTGGCTCTGAGTTTGGGGTTCATTGGTTCAGGGAGAATTACCACCTTTAGTCTTGGATGGGGTGGCACTACCCCAAAGAAACCCTGTGTGTAATCTAAGGGTTTTCCTGGACTCACAACTCCTGTTCCGAGAGCAGGTGGTGGTTGTGGCCAGGAGGGTCTTTGTGGTTGTGCACCAGTTACGTCTTTTCCTTGATCAATGGTTCCTACTCATAGTCACTCATGCCCTGGTCACTTCCTGTCTTGATTATTGCAATAGGCTCTATATGGGGCTGCCCTTGAAGAGCATCTGGAAGCTCCAGCTGGTACAAAATGCAGCAGCCCATGTGATTTTGTGCAGACCCCAGTGTGCATGTGTCACCTCTTCTGCAGGAGCTGCATTGGTTGCTGATTTGCTTCCTGGTGTAATTCAAGGTGCTGGCTGTCACCTTTAAAGCCCTTCATGGTTTGGGTCCAGGTTATCTGAGGAAACATCGATTGCCAGTCACATTTACCCAACCCATTAGTGCAAGGAGGCAGGGAATGTTGTGGGTCCCACCCCTGAGGGAAATACACCTGGTGGTACCCAGAAGAAGGGCCTTCTCTGTGGTGGCTCCCTCTGTCTGGAATATCATTCCCCCAGAGATTAGAATGGCCCCTACTTAGCACTCTTCCAAAAGGCATTGAAGACCTGGTTTTGCCAGTGGGCCTGGGGAACCCAGAGAGAGATGGAGTCCATCAAATGGCTAGTGTGATCATCGGGGCAGGGGGTGGGAGTTGGTTTTTTGTTTATTTGTTGTTGTTTTGTTTTCCCAAATTTTGTTCTATTGCACTTTACTAATTTATTTGATTCTTTTTTGTGAGTTTTTATTGTTTTTTATTTTTATTTTTTGTTTTAAATATGGTTTTACATTGTGTAAGCTGCCTCGAGTCACCATGGGCAAATAGGTGGCAATATAAATTAATCAAATAAATAAATCAGCCTTGCTGGACTCCTTTCCCAATTTTGAACCAATCAATCAGTGGTTCCATGTCCAGTTCACACTGTTGCTTCTTGGCCCACATATAGGTTTCTCAAGAGACAAATTCTCCCATCTCTTTAAGAACTTGCCACAATTTGTTGTGATCCACACAATCAAAGGCTTTAGCATAGTCAATGAAGTAGATGTTTTTCTGTGACTCCCAAGCTTTCTCAATGATTCCAGAAGTTAGTGAATTCAAATTCCCACCAATCCTAGCCAAAATGGTGCAATGTATTGTAATCCAATGTTCCCTGGAGATATATTTTCCCTGGAGATATAGATAGATAGATAGATAGATAGATAGATAGATAGATAGATAGATAGATAGATAGATAGATAGATAGACAGACAGACAGACAGACAGACAGACAGACAGACAGACAGATAGATATAGATATGTGTGTGTGTGTGTGTGTGTGGATCTTTAGTTATTTGAGTTTTCTCCTGAGTAAAATTGGAAGTGTCTTTGTGACGTTTCAACAAAGTCTCATTCATCATCTTCAGGCTTGTGTCTTCGGCTTTGTGCTTCTCGAGTAATGTGAGTTTGCAGCTGCTTCTTCCTTTTAACTGCTAGTGGGGGTGTGACTTGATTGGGTGGGGGCTTGGCTGTGTTCTGATTGGCTGGGGGTGTGTTCTCATTGGTTGGGTGTTTGGCTGAATTCTGATTGGTTGGGGGGGTTGGCTGTATTCTGATTGGCTGGGGGTGTGTTCTGTTCAGGTGGGGGCTTAGTTGTGCTCAGGTTCATCTTAGTTGCCAGGGGATTTGAGCTGGTGAGCTGTGATCCTGTTGTTCGGCTTCGTGTTCATGCCACATCTTCATGGTGGGTGTCCATTCACTTCATGTATGAGTTGGAGGGGTTTGAAGGAAGTAGTGATGCAGCTGCAGAATGGCTTCTGGTCCATGGTCATGTCTCATCATCTGTGTGGGTAAGAGTCTGTTTTCTACGTGGAAGTCTGGTGGTGGCACGAGAGCCACACAAGATGCTACCACCATACTTCCATGTAGAAAGCAGACTCAAACCCACACAGATGATGACCCAGCGGCCCAGCAACCTACCAGTGAGCTTTGATGTCATATCCCTCTTCACCCAAGTGCTTATAAAAGAAGCCTTGCCAGCAATCCAAAACAAATGCAACCCCCCCCAAGCGCATGCTAGATCTGACCAACTACTGCTTATCCAATACATACTTCACCTACAATGGACAAAAATACAAACAAATAAAATGAGCAACCATGGGATCACCCCTCTCACCTGTCATCACAAACCTTTACATGGGACACTTTGAAACACAAGCTTTAGAAAAATATTATCACAAACCCAAACTCTGGCTCAGATACATAGATGACACCTTCATAATCTGGCCACACGGGAAAGAAAAACTGACGAATTATCCTCTACACATCTCAAGAGCCTACACCCCAAAAAATACAAGGTTTGATTGTTAGGTTCTTGTTTCCATGGTGAATTGTGTCTATATCTGCCCAGGGCGTCTTGTTTTGCATTGGTAATCTAGTTGTTTTCGAGCGCCACGAGAATTTAATCTGTGCTGGGTGGTGGTGGGATTGGCGTTGAGGCTCGCGGTTGGGTGGGCGTTGTTTTCTTCTGGTATATGGTGTGTCCAGTGTGGCCAACTCTGTTCTTTTGTAGATTAGGTGGACAATTTAAGGAATGGTAGTTTGTTTGTTTATTTCCGTTTCCATTGGTGAACTTGGATTTTGGGGTGTGTGGCTGTTTAGGTATGTTGGAAATTGTTTAGTTTTTCTGTGTATTCCGATGGCGCGAATCACAAAAATCGTGTCATCGATGTACTCTTCAGCCATAGTTCTTGGGTTTGTGGGTGCATTAAGCCAGGGCTCGTGGAAGTTTGAATTCCTTCCTGAACAGGTTTTGCAAAATGGATGGGTGACAGGTGGTGATCCCCTATAGGGGCTCCTTCAATTTCGTTTGTTATCTTTGGCTCTTTGTATAATGATAAAATATGTGTTGGTTAGGCAGTGTTCTGTGATAGTTCCATGATGTATTTAGCTGGTTGGTGAGTCTTATTTTTGATCGATTTCAGAGTTTCTTTTATCAGGGACTTGGAGTGAATAGTGAAGACCAATGTCGAAAACTATACAAAGCAGGATCTTCATGTTCCACGTGTGGATGCTTTGATTTCATTTTCTAAGAAGTGGTATGAGTTTTTCGTACATTGAACGCTGGGTTTCAGCCATGGGGCCTGGGTAGTTGTTTTGCTAAGTATTTAGGTAGGTTTCTGTAATGGTGCTCCTATGGAGCTGATATGGGTCTGCAGAGGGTATCGCCTCTTTGTGTATTTGTTGGGAGGCGTATAATTTGGGCATCTACACAGACAAAAAGGGAACAAAATTGGACCTGGGAAAACCCAAAGGCATAATAGCGAAAATTCCCTGGTACATCATACCGGCCCACATACATTGGACAGACCAATAGAAGAATAAGTCCCGCCTAGATGAACACAAAAATGCAGTAAAAAAGCTGGAACACACCTCCCCTCACTAGTCCAACACATGAAAACCACAGGTCTCACACATCAACTTCCAATGGCACTAAAAACGCCCTATGCCACTATAAGACAACACCCCAGCCACAGAATCATCAGAGAAGCCATAGAAGATTGAATAAAGACTGAAAGCATGAATAGACAGAGATGAATTCCAGCAGACTGTCAAATGCATTTGGAAGCCTGGACTCTCAAAATAGAAAGATCTCCACCACCATAAAGACAGATCAAACACCTGAAGCAACAAACAGTACTCCCTCTGATGCCTCCAACTCAACACCCCCCACCTCAAGGCACCAGGTGAAACCTAGCTTCCTAATGGATAGCAGCCATCCTTTCACAGAAGCCAAGCCCCACTGAAAGCCTCCAACAGAGGAACAGAGTGTTGCCAGCCAATCAAGAGCCACAAAACAGGACAGAAGAAACCATAGAAACACCTAAATCAATCAAAACTCCAAGTCCAGTGAATCAAGACCCCAGACTCCTAGCCAATCAAGAATAACCAGCCCTCCGAATTTGAAAACCAGAAGCTGTGAGGAACACATCCATACAGAAGCCTGATGATGGCAGATATGCAGATTCCTGCTGAACGTTGCTACAACTATTAAGAGGCACTACATGACGTGGGATAATAACACCGAGGGAAGGCTTAAACAGCACACATGTAAGTTTACCCGCGAAAGCTTAAACAGCACACACACCACACACACACACACAACACATCTCGCTCTTCACACACACAACACAAGCACACACACACACACACTACACACACACATATATATATATATATATAATATACTATCATCAATATATATATATATATATATATATATATATATTTTGTTTTTCTTAAGTTTTCGTGGGTACTTACATGTATGCTGTTCAGCTTCCTTCAGTGTTTATCCATGTCATTTTATACGTTGTGCTTTTAAAGTAGTAGCAACGTTTTGGCAAATTTCATCTGCATCATCCAGGCCTTTCTGTATTGAGTTCCTCTGTGAATCAAAGGCTATCACAGCCGTATGTCACACGGCTGTGATAGCCTGACTCACAGATGAACTCAATACAGAAGCCTGATGATGGCAGATGAGATTCTGCCAAAACGGTGCTACAACTTTAAAAGCACAATTACAATGATGTGGGAAAATACCTGAACAAAACTGAACAGCATAGATAGATAGATAGATAGATAGATAGACAGATAGATAGAGATAGATAGATAACTTTCTGACTTTTAATCCAACAAATCCTTTCGAAAATAATAACTGGATGAAGCTACCTTATGATCTATATAGAATAAAAACTATGCATCAATAAAATTGACAATCTAGCTAACTAGGTCACATCAGAGCTCTCCAAACACTGTATAATAACTCTGAAAGAAATACTGTGATGACTGTTGAAATAAGCAAGCCATGTTATTCCTCCCTCAGTAAAAGAATCTGTTCACAAAGTTCTTTTTGAAACTTCATTTTCTAGGAAACAAGAACATGAATGAGGCATTAAACCTTCAATCCCTCACTACTCACCATTTTGTAGCCCCTGGATTTTGCTTCAATGCCTGTGTTTTGACATTTCTTTATCTAAACTATGTATACCAGTGGCTGGAATGCAGTATTGCAAGCTAACTCAACCCACTGCAAGGAATTCCATCCTGATCAGCTCAAGGTTGACTCAGCCTTCTATTCTTCTATGGTCAGTAAAATGAAGACCCAGATTGTTGGGGGCAATATGCTAACATTTGTAAACCATTCAGAGAATGATGTGAAGCACTATGGAGTGCTATATAAGTCTAAGTACTATTCTTATTGCAATGCATCCATTCATGAATGGCACCCCACAAAAGTAGGCTACCTCCTCCATATCTAATCAGACTATCAACAACATCACACTATTTCTTCAGGCATTAAACTCATGATGAACTGGAAAAGCAAGTTGTAGGAAACATGTCCAAACATCTGCTTAATTAGGAATATATATGATTTCTACTTTTTTTTAATCTATACAAACTGAAACTTTATTGTTTTCTAATATTTCTAGCTTTTTCCATTTTGAGATGAACACTTCCTAAAAAAATTGTTGATATATAAGTTAAGAAATAATGTACAAATTAAAGTATAGATTAAGGGAAAAGATATAGATAAATGATAGATATATAGACAGACAGACAGACAGACAGACAGATAGACAGGCAGGCAGATTACAAGGTAATTCCTGTTTTTAAAAATCCATTCACAAAAGTGTAATTAATACATTTGTAAATGTATTTCAAAAAAAAAATGGAGTTGCCCATTATGGCAGTTGTTTTGTGAGCACATTAATGACTTGCAAAATTTCAAGTTGATTAATTGGTCCAAAAGAGCGAAGATCAACTATATACTGTACATGAGGGCTGTAAAGCCAGTAAAAGCAAACATGCTGGGCTATTCCTTTCTTCAAGTACCAACTAAAGGGCCTGTCACATAGGCCAACGGATGCAAAAAATATGTAAAAAGGATACCGCGGACGAGAAAATGTTCCATCCATTGTTATCTGCTCCCAAAAGTGCCCCAAATTTGCATAAACAGAGAGGACAACAATGGAAAGGAATGGACGGGGAGAGGATGTAGCGGGGATGTAAAGTGGATGCTCCATGGAAGCCAAGCAGATGGAAGCAGATGGAAGCGGATGGAACATCCACAGGGCTTCCGGGGTGGTACAGCGAAGAGAACGCACAGCGGAAGGAACGGATGCAGAGCAGATGCATAGCGGACGATGCAGATGCATCACGGACGCCTAGCGGATGCCTAGCAGATGCCTAGTGGATGCAAAGTGTTCACTGCGCATGCGGAGAGAATGCATTGTGTCAGCCCCGCGGATATAAAAGGATGCAGCTCGCAAGCAGGTCACCATTCAGAAGAAAGACCTGCTGCCAACTCCAGCCAACAACCATGGAAAGAGGAACCCTGTGCCAATCTTCTGCAACCCTGGCAAGAAAGCAGGGCCACCATCCCACCGCCCTGGTCTGACCCTGCTTCTGGCTGGGGCTTCCTGGCTGCTCGGGGGCCTGACTCTGCTGGTGCTGGCGCTTCTGCTGGTGAGTGCCTGGGTAGTGCTTTCTGCTGGTGGCTTACTCTGCGGGCGCTGCTCCTGTCCTGCGTGCTGTTCTACGTGCTGACTCTGCTTGGTGCTTATTGCTGGCTGCTCTTCTGCTGGTGCTTTATGACTGTTGGTCTGTACTGACTGGTGCTTTGCTGCTGGTGCTGTTCTGTCTGCTTTTTGGTGCTGCTGTTGTTGCTGGTTGTGGTGGGGTGTGATGGACCAGCCCCAGAACCTCAAAGCCCCCTAGATGAGGGCACAGAAGGCCCTGATAGAGGGAGAAGAGGCAATCACCAGATAGGAGAGGAGCAGTACTCCATCAAAGAGGAAACATGAGGATGAGGTGCTTGAATGGGTGAGGGAACGAGTACCTATAGCGGAAGGGACACAGGCTCTATCGAGACCCAAGAGGAAGCAGGCGGCTTGGCGAGAGAAGGCGGAGAGACTGGGATACACTTCGGAGTCCTCCTCGGTGGTGGAAGCACATACACACCTGGTATGGGAAGCTGCACTGAAGAAGTCTGCCAGGCCGCGGTCAAGCTCACCGACCGGGAGACCTGACGTGCATGGCTAAGTGCCAGCTCTTGGAGGGTAGTATCCGCCACGAGGGAGCACCCCTCTGTCTACCTCTCTCTCTCAGGCAGCCCACAGAGAGCCAGTCCTCTCTCGGCCAAGAGTCAGCTCCTGTGTTCCAGGCAGGTATCTTGTGGAGCGCCCCACGATGGAGACCCCCCAGACAGCTGCACACTCCTCGTGGCAGAGGACATGGGGACCCCTCTGATGCAGTGGGAACAAGGAGAGGGCGCTGACACCAGAACCAAACCCCCCACACCCAGCCCACCTCCACAAAAGCAGGCAGAGAGGCAGACCGGAGGGCAGAGCCACACTGTCCTCCTGGAGATCAGGGACACCATCAAAGCAGCAGTAGATCTCCTTCTCAGCTGGTACAATCGACTAACCATCCTCAAACCGAAAGCCCTTCCTAACCTATGTCAACCAGACCCTCAGGACATGTCCGAACCTAGTACCAGGTGATAAAGGAGAAGATCACAGGTCTTCTGCACAACCCTCCAGCCCAGCTGAACCTGCTCCGACCCAGTCCAATCTGCTCCTCCACCCCAGGTGATTGTCACAGCCCTTCAAGGCTTTCCACAGGGCCTCACTACCAAGGCTACGCTACCAGGAGTTCCAGAAGCACAGGCAGCCCTCCCAGTCAGGCACAGGTACATCATTTGCCACCGATGCCATTGATGCCATCGATGCACCGATGCCACCAATGCCAGACAGCCAGATGCCACCGACACCACAGATGCCTTACTCGCCACAGATGCACCCATCCATGCTACCCACGCACAGATGCCACCGACCCCGCACGCCCACAGATGCCACCCAGCCTCACCTCGCTCACCTGCAGACCAGACAGCCCCACAACATTCCTCCTTCTCCACCCACAAGCCAAGCCCGGTCTCAGAACATCTGTCATCGTCTTGGGACTGACACCCCATTGTCATGGAGGAAGGGTTCTCAACATCACATTACTGAGCCAGCTCTCTGAGAGCTTCCTCCACACACATCCCTGTTGTCCTCTCGGGGCCAGGCACCCCAATGGTGCCTCAACCAGCATACCACAGCAGCCACCTCCACAGCACCATCGACCATTCACCCCAGAGACTATGGACTAAGCCTCAAGTGACTGAGAAGAGTGCCAGAGACTGGGTGCTACCTGTTCACTTTATCTTGCTTGGACATTACTTGGCGGTCATTTTGCTTTTACAGTTTGTTATTAATAAAGTTTATCTTTGCTGCACAACACTTGGTTCAGTTCTTTAAGTAAATAAAGTCTTGGTGAAACTTTTAGAAATGGTTTAAGCCTTGCATGCTTGTGGAGGGTAAGGATAGCAGTGGGATGGGCAGGATACCTGTGGGATAGGTAATAGCTGTAGGGTAGCAGGGATACCTGTGGATGGGCAGGGATACCTGTGGGATAGGTAATAGCTGTAGGTAGGCAGGATACTGCGGATGGGTAATAGCTGTGGGATGGGTAGGATAGCAGTGGGAGGGCAGGAATACTTTGGAGGGTAATAGCTGTGGGATGGTAGGATAGCAGGTGGATGGTAAGGATACTTGGGATGGGTAAATAGCATGTGGTATGGGTATAGCTGTGGTATGGGTAATAGCTGTGGGATGGTAAGGATACCGTGAATGGGTAATAGCTGTGGGAATATATAAACCTCCAGTGCCAAACATAGTGGGACTGTATGGTCTACCCTCCCAGGTGCCACACCTGATGGCCCTTATTACAATAACAATTTAATCATTCATCAACACATTTCAACATAAACAGAACTCTTTATTAAAGCCCTGTTCATTGCAGGGCCACTCAACATACATGGAACAATCTCATCAGTGTGTGAGAACAGGCTGAAGGAAGCATCTATTAAGCATCTACCACTGTCCTGCCACTTCACTGCTCCAGCTGGGAGTTGCACCAGTGTTTCAGGAGGTTTGCGCTGCTCTTCGCTTCATGTGAGACTCTGTTGGGCTTGCACATCCTCAATGTCGATCAGTTTTCGCCCTTGCCTCCATTCCCCAGGCTCCATGTCCCATTGCCTGTTGACGGTCACAAGCCGTTTCCAAGACTGGGTAGCGGGGTGTGCATGAGATTGTGCAGGATGCAGCAAGCTTTCCACGATCCTCCTCAGGTCTCTGGCTATGCTGCATGTTGGTGAGAGTACTGGAACTGTTGGCCAGGATGCAAAGGCTTCTCCACCACCTGCCTTGCCTGGACGCCTGTAGTTGAAGATCCTCTCTTCACGGGTGAGGAGTCTGGAAGTGTAGGTCTTTCATGAGGTAGATTGTGAGGGAAGGCGTCATCCCCCACAATGAAGTAGGGCACATCTTGCGTGTCGTGGGCAGCGGGTCTGGATCTGGGAAGCCACCATAAGGTTGCCTTCCAGCTCTCCTTGAGGTGTCGGCCGTTGTATACCTGGGCACTGAACATGAGCCGTTGCTGAAGCATCGATGTACATGAAACTTGTAGTCAGCATCGACCATGGCAAAGAGGATGCATCGAGGAAGCCCATGTAGTTGTGATAAGTGGACCCTGATTGGCTGGAGCTTGCAGGCCACGTGCTTGCCATCTATGGCTCCAATGGTGTGGGGAAGTTCTACTTCTGATACCACTGCTCTGCAACTTTCTTACAGCCTTCTTCAGTGGAGGAGCACTGGAGGAGCTCCACCATGTATTCCTTCAATGATGGCCTGCACCACTTCTCTGACCACAAGCTGATGGTGTTGTGTGCACCCTCCAGCCATACTGCATGCTCCTGTAACGGTGTCCCGAGGCCAGTGTGGACAGAGTCAGCCTCCCTTCAGCCAGGGTCCAGCTGGGCATGAATGGTTGTTTGCCTTGGTCAACCTGGGTTCAGCCACTCCACAACTTGTCAAACATGGTGGTGGCATCCTCATGAAGTTCTGTAATGCACGAGTGTCTTCGTTCCTTCAGCTCCACTATATCAGCTTGTTATACAGTCCGTACTCGGCTCTTCTCGCGATACATCTTCAGACCCACACTTCTTGGACGCCTCCTTTTCTTCCTTAGAACAGGTGAAAGAGCCGTAGATGGCTTCGCAATGTGTAGAACAATGGCAGCTACCAAAAGGCGTGTGGTGACATTCCATGGTGGAAATGACTGGATGCTGTGAAGAGCAAGAGCAGATGAAGGCTGAAGAGTCTACACAGCAGGACTGCTGGACTGAAAGTGAGATCCATGTGATTTCTCTTCCTTTTTATTGGAAATATTGTTTTTCCACTAGTGTCTCTTTTGCATCCTATAGACATCCTGCAGAACAACCTAAATATCCGAGATACATTCCCCTATGCGAACGTTTTTTCCATTTTTAATGCTTTTGTATGCGAGGTGCAATCCGCTTTCATCCTTTCTACGTCCATGGCTACTATACGTCTGCGTGTCCATTCCGCTATGTATTCGCTTCCTCCCTGTGTCCGTTTTCTGCTGGAGTGGATGTGAGTTGCGCGGATGCACAGCCAGCGGATGCCTAGTGGATATAGCGGATGCGTAACGGATGACGACGGACGTATAACGGATGTTCCCCGTATGCGTAGCGGTTGTATAACGGACATGTTGGATACTTTATCCGCTCAAAATTTTGTGCAGCTCAAAACTTTTTGAGCAGATGAAATCTCAGTAGACGGATGCTGGACGGATAGAGAGTTTGAAAAACGTATGCAGTGTGTACAGAACAGATGCATCTCGTTAACCAACGGATGACAAGTGTTTCTCTCCGTTTTACATCCTCTTTCCATCCGTTGGTGCTGTGTGACATGAAAGAGAAAGAGAAGAAAAGCAAGTTCTGTCAGTTCTGCTGAGAAATCCTCTCCCTTGGGCTGCTCTTGTCCCTGAACTGTCTCTATTCAGATTGATTATCTTTTTATGTTAAGAAGGGATGTCTACATTTGCCTGCTTGTTACTTCCTCATTTTTTTTTTCTTTGTATCATATCTTTTTTGATTCTGTACCTAAGGGCAGATATATATATATATTTGTTCTCATGTAAACTACTCTGGGAGCCTATTCCTTTGAAGACTAGGGTATAAAAAGTATTTTAAATCAATTGTTCAAACAATCAAACATTTTTTTATATATTTTACAGTGAACTGTAATATGATAACTGCTCCATACAAATTCAGCTCTTGTATTTTCTTCATGGATGTTTCCCCCCTACCCTCTTAATTTTATTTTGTAATTGAAAAAACTGATGATCATATAGTTAATGAATAGTCAGCACATCAGTCTTTGTGCTTAAGCATAATAATTCATTATGAAGGGACACTATATATTCTGTGATGACCTGGAGTGTAACACAAACATAACAAAATTCAAAATGTAAATAAATGTCCTTTAATGCTTCCAACTTGGCCCCACTGTTCAATAATTCTCAATTGGAGATAAAACTTATTCAAAAATAGTCTTTAAAAGTAAGCAATACAGTCTGAACTTAATGAGCAGATAGAGGTGAAATAAAAAACCAAAACAAACTACAATGAAGGAAATTCCAGACCAGGATAAATAATTACCAGCTTCAAGGAGATAACAAGGTACAGTCTGTTGGAAGGATGCCAACCAAGATAACTTCAGCCCAAAATAAAGCACACTTTGCTTCTGGCAATGCTGTGTTTTAATGGTCTCTCTTATATACTATTCTCCCCAGCTGCAACCAATAAGGGGGATCATGGCCACTTCCTTTTTTGTAAGCCAAGTTGTTTCCTTCTACATTCATCCCTGCATTCCTAGGATGAAGAGGAGATGGGCTTGGTCCTTCCTCTGACTGCCCAGCTGGCCTCTGCCCTTCCACAACCTCCAGAGCCACACCTCCACTCCCTGTTGGCTGTTCCTCCTCTCCCTCAGAGTCCAACTCTAACAAGGGCATGACATATTTTATATCATGCAATCGGCAATTCTGGGCTGCCTTGTGATAGGACCATGTCTTATAAAGTGGTTTATTAGGATCAGTGATATAAACAGTAATGTAATGAAAGGTATTTTCAACTGCTCTTACTCAGTGTATCGCAGTTCAGTCAATTCCACCACTCACTGGGACTGTATAGTTAATGCTCAATGAAATTGGATGTCAATTGATGGTTTGCATGCATTATAGTATGCATTATATCAGCAGAGTCTGAGAATCTGAATGTCAGAATCCCTGGACTCCAGCACATTAAGGCAGAACCACTCTGACTGCACAACAAAGATGAAACTCGGAGGCAGGAGACACATTTAATGTGTCATGGTTTCCCACAAGCACTGGCATGGAATGAAAGAAGGGCTACATAGTTGTGTAAATGTGATATCTGATATATCTGGCATAAATTCATTCAACCCTTTCATCAAATCTTATATGTTTTTTCCATATAAAATATTAATTCTGAATGAAAATGTATCAGTTTCTTTATTGTTTTAAATATTCAAGTTTGAATACCCACCATAAATAAAGGGATTAAAACAGTTCCACCTCTCATCCTTCCAAAAGTCTGTTAAAATATGTTAACCACATATAACAAATGTGCCAATATATTGTGGCTATTATATAATATGTCATAGGTGCAAAATATTGCCATAGTATAAGAAAAATATGTAGCTTTTTGCGTTAGAATTTAGGTGAACATGAACAGGCATGTAGGAAAGACTGTGAGATCCACTTAAAGCAGACCAAAAAGGTAAAAAGGTTTGTTTTAGGGACATATTTCCTTATGCAGCATATGGAAAGGTGTTACTGTTTAAAAGACAGCCAACAATCTCTGGTTCCTAAAACAACAGAACATGTGAACTGAATGAGCTGGTGGAATTTGGGGGGGGGGGGGGGNGGGGGGGGGGGGGGGGAGAGAAGCACCAGAAAAATGTGAGAAAAATGCTGAAGTGGAAACTTCGCAAACGGTACAAAAATGCTTGAAAATTGTAGTTGTTGGGATTCATTATATGGAACGAGACATTCTGTAGGTAGGCATCCTGCCTTTTCTGCAATTCAGACTTCGTTTGGCCAGCTAAATTTTAAGTTGTAAGGCATGCCTGAATGTGTGACTGTGTGAATAAGCAGAGCTTTTAGTTCAGAAAGTGCATAATGAAATGACAAAGCAGCCATTTGTTTTCCCTTGTCTGACTTTCTGTTTAAAAAAGGAGCAAGTGGCATTCTAGCTGCCGTATAGCTTTCAGTGGGACAGACCCTGGCCAACACCATTCATATCATGCCTCGATCATTTTCCATAGCCCTATTAGTAGCTGAAATGTGTTATATTGTGAAAAAAACAGGGACGAAGATTAAAGCATAATTATGTTCTAATTAATATGTCATTATATTTTAAAATAGAAAGCAAACCTGAAATCAGCCAACAGGCTAAGAGAGATTTTGCTTCTCTGCTCTTAACACAATCCTCTTAATTCTGTCACCAGTGTAGTACATGGGGGCCAAAAATCTAAAGCTCTTAATATAAAATGAATTTCAAAATAAGTTGTCTTGACTCTACAAGTTTGTGCTTCCTATGTGTTTTTAATGGCAACAGGTTGATTCCCATGATTTGTTACATTATTGCCCTTTTACTGCCTTTCCCTAGGGTGATCATGGTAATGTCAAAGTACCAAACCTATTTCTTTTGAAACTGAAGTGTACAAAACAAGCGCTAGATTAGACTCTACAGCATAAACTGCTTATGTTATCATTTGCCAAGGATTCTGAATGTCATTCTACTGTTAACATCTTGAAAACTGCATTGAGGATGATTTTTTTGTTATAATCCCCATTTATAAGCATTTTTACAGTGATACATTTTAAAGTGCCTGGGTCTTGGAGTGCAGGTTTTAACTGTGCCGGAATGCACTTTACAAAAAGGAAAAGGATGGAAGGAAACTAAAACAAATACCTCAGTAAAAGTATCTACATTATGATTACCAGATGACCTTCCTTTACTAGTAGCATTTCAATTTCTTCTTATCCCACATACACAAAATTTAGGGGAAGAACAGAAAACCCAACATAGGACACAAACAGATAATTAATGAGTGCAGCATATTCACAGTTAAAACCTGCACCATGACTAGAATTGTGATGACAAGCCCCTGGTGAATGGTTTTATAAAAAAAGAAATTAATTCCACTGCCATTTCTTGAACTTAATTGAAATTTGTATATCCTGTTCACAGGCAAGTTGAACAAAACTTAATACCGTCTCAGGTTTTTGGACTAGAGCCTGTATTTTCTTTTGAAAACCCAAGTTGGTCTATACTTGGGTTGTGGTTGAGGAGATATTTTATCTCCCACCATATTCCTCTGAAATATGTTGGACTGAGAAAGAATGGCTGATCTATAATTTCCCAGGAAGCTCTATACCTGTAATTGAGTGAGAAGAACATCACTACCCTGAACTGGATCCTTAGACAGTCCTTTAGTTCTGCTCTAAATTAATGGAGTTTTTTGTGATTAACTCTATTTTCTTCCTTCCTTTCAATCATGCCTGATTTTTGGACACTGCCTGGGTATATCCCTGAAGGTAAATTGACAAGGTTCCCCACCCTCCACCCCAAATTGTCATTGTCTCCTTTCTAGAGCTGACAGGGCTAAAGTCTTCATGCCCAACAATTTACAATATTTATAATCTGACAATAATAGCAACAGCACTTAGACTTATATACCATACCATATCACTTTACATAGTGCTTTCACATTTTACAATGTTAGCATATTTTTCTCAGAATCTGGGTCCTCATTTTACCAATCTCAGAAAGATGGAAAGATGAGTAAATTTGACTCTGGCAGAATCAAACTCCAGGCTACAGGCAGAGTTAGTCTGCAATACTGCACTGCACCACCAAGGACCTGATGCTTTAACAACTGCACCGAACTGGCTCTGTTGCCTCAAGAATATTTGGTAATTTTCTAATTTCTTCCTTTTTTTTCACTGTTAACTCAGACTCAATTCATTATTTTTATATACTATACAGGAATATTATTGTTCTTATTCATGTTGATCCTGTAATCTATGCATGTGTATTTGATAGTAAGCTCAAGACAATTTGATGGGACATATATCTGAGTAGAATTGCAATTACACACTACTTAGAGGTGCAGGAACCATTAAGCTAAGCTTGTTCCACCTGAATAGATATCAGTGCAGTTTATATATTTTTGGATTGGAAGATATTCTTGACTGTTTTTTTTAAACTGGAAATATTTATTCATTGTGCCTTCCCAATTTGTTTTTGCTTGCTGACAACCAGAATTTGCTCTATGAACGTTTTCCTTGATTGGAATTTGGTATTTAGCTGAAAAAGGTCTGTAGCACTTTTTACAATGAAAAAATAAACTGTATTGGCTATCACTAATTATACCTAATGCACATATTGATTTGTTAGTTTAATTAAATCTGCTACTGTATTGTTACAACTCTCCAATGAATTGCCTGGTTGTAGCTGTTGTAACTGCAATATGGTATACAATGTTGTAACTTGAGTCGATTGCCTTGACTTCTTATTTTCTCATCAAAGAAAATAAGTCTATTCCTGAAGAATGGTGTGGGGATTTTTTGTTTGTGTGTGTGTGTATAAAATCCATTTTAAAAAAATTATAAAACTAAAAACAATGATATGCTGCTAATACATCTCCATGGAGTTCCATGTAACCACCATTTAAGGCAGAGTTTGGGACAAGGTTTTGGTAAAGGTTTCAATTATTTCATACCAAAAATCAAATTATAAATTGATAGCTTAACGATCTCAATTTAAGCTTAAATATCTCAATTTTTCTGACTAAAATTCAGAAACAAATGTCATTAGATTCAGTAAATGCTTGCTTTCAAATCAGTATTCATAATTATGTAGAAAAGTATTATCAAAAACTCTTGTTTTTCATCTTCCACTTTCCTGAATCAATAAGGATTTTTTTTTCATTAAATAATACATTGAGGCACCATAATAATTCATTGTGATGTTCTTTCTACTGTAATACATCATTTTTTTTACTTCAGTTTTTAGTGAGAAAGGGAAAAATAGATCAGAAAAATGAAGACATAGAAAACCAGTCTGGTTTCTTTCAGAAACAACAACTTTTAAAATTATAATGTGTTTAAAAAAATGTAAGAACATTTCATTTACAAAACAGAGAGGAAGATGTGCTTTTTCCATATACTCACATTTAGGAGGTGTTAAATGTACTGGAACATAGCAATAACCATAGACTGTAACTATATTGCAAGCTAAAATTGTGAAGGCAATCAGAACTGAAAAAAAGGGACAAAAGCTTTTTCTCATCTTCTCCATATCCTAAGGGCTAGTATTGTCTAATCCAAATGAAAGACTACTTTTAATTTGAAACTAATGCTCCTTAGTAGAGACTTCCAACTTGGCTGACTCCAGAACACAAAAACTGCTTTCTTTTCACATGACAGAAAATTGTTGGAGTTTTATGATTTAACAAACTTATTCCAAAATTGGTTAAGTTTTCCTCTGAATTTCCTAAACTCCTAATGGAATCTTTTAAGTGAATCATTTCAGGTGTTTGATGTTGGAAGAATAAATCCTTTTTACCATGTTATCTTTTTGATGTCCTTCTGCTATTCCACCTCTCAAAATGGATTACCACATTCTGCCCAGTATTTAGCGTGCCAAGATCCATGTATTGAGCTTATCCTGTTTTCTTTCTTTCTTTCTTTCTTTCTTTCTTTCTTTCTTTCTTTCTTTCTTTCTTTCTTTCTTTCTCTTTCTCTTTCTCTCTCTCTTTCTCACTGAGCTAAAATCCATTTTGGTTTTTTTGAGGATAGTTTTCCTTATTAATAGTGTAATAATTTGTGCATATTGTTTCATAACAAAGTATTAAAAATATGCTCCTTTTTTGCTACAAAAGTTTTATTAATAGAGTCATTCTATATGTCAGCTTCCCTGATAGAAACATTTGGAAAAAATGTGAAATCATTTGTATAATTGTGTTCTAATGTATTTTTTATCGAGGAACTATGATCAATAAATAATCTTCATATAATTTAAACCAGTTTATGAAGTAAACCTGATGATTTTACCCAAGCTCATAATTCATATTATATTTATATAAAGAGCATTCATGTGTTTTCATAAACATGAAATTGAAATGTAACAAATAAGCATCAAATATCACAATCAAATTTGCTTCATGCTTTTAATTTTCCCCTTTGTTCTGATATAGTAATAACAGCTGCAAAGCAGGATGAAGTTGTTTCTGTAGAAAATCTCAGACTACAGTTCCTTATCTAAAATATACTGTATTCTCTCTTTCCTCTAATCTCTCTCCCTCTCTCTCTCTCTTTCTCTCTCTCTCTTGTGAGTGGAGGGGGAGGAGTTGTGTAGTGCCTGGCAAAAAGAAGACAATACCATCTACTGGCTCCTATGTCTATTCCAGTGGAAGATATTAACTATTCATTGATTTTTTCAGATTGTTGTACAAGGAAACATATTTTAAATCTAAATTATTGCTGACAACTCATGCTAAAATAACATAGGATAGTCATAATGAATCAATTTCTGGGGTAACATTAATATGAGATGGTAATTTTGATTAGGTAATTATAAAGTACTCTTAGTATTTAACCTTTCCCCTGACAGACACTTCAGGCTTTACCTAAGTTTACATAGATTCGTTGAAAAGAACTAAGTTTTAAATTAAGGCATTTAAGTTGTTAATGGCATTTTAAAAAGAGGAACTCTAGAAAAAAGCAATTATCTTCAAGTTTTTAATTTTTAGAATTGTTTTAATCCAGGGTTTTTTTTTATTCCTGCCTATACAAGGCCTTCAGGATAGAAATGCTTAATGGTACCATAGTACTCATCACTACAGAGGGGTGTTGGGCTCCACGTATTCCAGATAATGAACATTCTGGACTTTTCACATGTCTCCTTGTCCTCTGTTCAGATGAATCATATTTACAGTTATCTACAGCTTGGAAGGAAACAGGAAAATACTTTTTGAGCTGGAGTTCTCTGAGGAGGACACAACCTTTAAACCTATTATAATTTTCTTTTAACAAGATAAAATGATAAATTAGATGCTGTCCATGGTGCTGATAGCACATATATTTTTTCCAGGACTGGACTGTTTGTCCTGGTAGTTCTAGTTTACTGGTTCAACTAATTCAACAATTCTTGGTACCCAATGCAAGAATTACTGGTTACAGTTATTCAGAATTCTATATTGTTAATATATTGTATCCAGTATTATGAAACTGCAATGTTCAAACCTAAGACATAAAATTGACCTTGTCATCAAAAGCATTTGTTTCTCATCAAAAATATTAGTGGAAGGGAAACAACTCTCTTTCTTCCCCAGAAATGCCGAGCTCTTCACTTCCTATCAAGAATTAAGTCCATCCTCATGTAGTATCGCATGATGAAAAATCGTTGTAAATAATTAGTCAGAGGTGATTTGGGAGGCAATAAGGAAAAAAGAACCTATCAAAATATTTCAGCTCTGCCCTGCTATTGGAGAATTTCTTCATTTGATTTCTGCACCTTAAGTACAAAGGCAAATATGAAATGAAAAACATGTAGCTCTGTTGTAATTTTTTAATTATAATTGCTTTTAACTAGTTGTTATGCATTTCCGGCAATTCCTTTTTTGAGCTGAAGAGTGCTTTTTTCCTGCTCCAAAAAGACAAAAAAACATTCATTTTTCATCTTCTACATAAGAACTTAAGGCCCTGTCACACTGGCCGATGGATTCAAAACATTTGTAAAAAGGACACAGCGGATGAGAAAAATGTTCCATCCGTTGTTATCCGCCTCTCAAAGGGGCAAAAATTGCATAACCAGAGTGGACAACAAGGAAAGGAACGGACGGGGGAAGACGGATGAGAGCAGATGGCACATCTGGCAAGGCTTCCGGGGGCGCAGCCCAAAGGCGGTATGCGGAACCGGAAGAGCGGATGGCAGAGCAGACGACGAGCGGATGAAGCGCGATGCAGAGTGGAAAGGCCTAGCGGATGCCTAGCGGAAGCCTAGCAGATGCCAGAGCGGATGCCTAGAGTTCACTGCGCATGCGGGGAGGATGCATTGCGTCAGCCCCGCGGATATAAAGGAAGCAGCTCCCAAGCAGGTCACATTCAGAGAAGAAGTGCTCCAACACAGCTTGTCAGGCTGCCCGTGCCAGACCCGGCCTGAGCTGCATGCAGCAGCTAGCCACAACCATGGGGAAGAAGAGGAAGCCCAGCCATGTGCTTCCAGCCCTAGGCGGCAGGCCGGTGTGCCAGCCGGGAGCTACCACGCGCCATATAAGGTCGCCAGCCCCTTGCCGCCCGAAGACAGGGAAGCCACCCTCCC
Source organism: Laticauda laticaudata (assembly GCA_004320025.1). Taxonomy (NCBI): domain Eukaryota; kingdom Metazoa; phylum Chordata; class Lepidosauria; order Squamata; family Elapidae; genus Laticauda; species Laticauda laticaudata. The sequence continues at coordinate 44,118 of BHFT01010817.1, forward strand.
TCCCCCTGGCCCTCACTCTGCTTCTGCTGTGGCTTCTGCAGCACCGGGGCTCGCTCTTCTGGGCTGGGCTTCTGTGATTGCGCTTTGGAAGGAGCTGATGCTGCTGCTTCTGGCGGTGGTTGCTTCTGCTGGTGCTTATCTGCTGATGTGCTTCTGGCGGTTGTGCTTCTGCTGGTGCTTGACTCTGCTGAAGCTGCTCTGGAGGTGGTGCTTCTGCTGTGTGCTTACTCTGCTGGCATGCTCCTCATCCTGCTGGTCCTGCTCATGCTCCTGGTCCTGCTGGTGCTCCTGGTCCTGCTGGTGCTCCTGGTCCTGCTGGTCCTGATGGTGCTGTGGTGCTGCTGGTGCTTACTCTGCTGCTGCTGATCCTGGTCCTGCTTGGTGCTGCTGCGGGTGGTTGAGGAGCAGCCCCTAACACCTCAAAGCCTCTCTGAGGGGGTCCATGTGGTCCTGCAAGGGAGGAAGAGGCAGATGCCGAGAACGGGAGAGGAGCAAATACACCATAGAAGAGGAACATGAGGATGAGGTGCTGGAGTGGCTGAGAGAGAACGAGTATCTATGGCAAGGGACACAGGCTCTATAGGGACACCAAAAGGAAGCAGGGTGCTTGGAGAGAGAAGGCGGAGGCCTTGGGCTACACTTCGGGAGGTGCTCTCGGGCTGGTGAGCACATGCACACTCGGTACGGGAAGCTGCACCTCAAGAAATCTGGCCAGGCCGCGGTCAAGCTGACGGACAGAGATAACTACATCATGGCCAAGTGCAGCTTCCTGGAGGGTGAATCCGCCACCGAAGAGCAGCCCCTCACACAACCCTGCTCTCTCAGGCAGCCTGCTGAGAGCCAGTCCTCTTCTGGCAGATAGAGTCAGCTCCTGTCTCCAGGCAGGTATCTGTGGAGTCGTGCCATGACGGAGACCCCCCCAACAGCTGTATATTACCCCTGGCGAAGCGCGTGGAGGACCCCCTTGATGCAGTGTGGAGAAAGGAGACGGCACTTCCACACAGTCCAACCCGCATCCACCCCCAGCTCCACCTCCACAGAAGGCAGAGAGGCAACCGGAGGGACAGAGCCATATTGTCCTGCTGGAATAAGAGAACACCATCAGGAGCAGCATAGATCTCCTGTTCTCACCTGGTACACACTGATTTCCTCATCCGTCCAACCGCAAGCCCTTCTCCCCTACGTGAACCCAGACCCTCATGGACATGTGGCGAACTCCAGTACCAGGTGCGTGAAGGACAGGATCACCAATCTGCTTCACAACGCTCCAGACCACGATGAACCTGCTCCCACCCAGTCCAGGTCTGCTACTCCACCCCAGGTGATGTTCATTACCCTCTCTCAAGGCTTTCCACAGGCCCTACCCTACCAAGGCTATGGCTACCAGGAGTTCCAGCAGCACAGGCAGCAGCCCTTCCAGTCCATGGCCTTCATCGGCCACCCACCGGTGCCACTGATACCTTATGCCACCGATGCCACACGCCACAGATGCCACTGACGCCAGGTCCTAACACCCAGCTGCAGACCAGACAGCTCCACTACACTGCTCCTTCCTCCACCCCACAGCCAAGCATGGCCTCAGTAATCTGTCATCGGTACTGGGGCTGACACCCCATGTCATGGAGGAAGGGCTTCTCAACATCACGGGGCTGAGCCAGCTGGTCTGAGAGCTTCCTCACACACTGTCTCCTGTTTGTCCTCTCGGGGCCAAGCATGGCCCCAATGGCACTTCAGACCAGCACTCCAGGCAGCAGCCACCTCACACAGCACCTGGACCTTCACCCCTGGAGACTGGCACACCTCCCGACTGACCAAGAAGAGTGCCAGTGAACTGGTGGCTACCTGTTGACTTTATTTGGACACTTTACTTGGGTTCATTTTCTTTACAGGGCTTGTGTTATTAATATAAGATTATCTTTGCGTTCACACACTTGCCTTCATTTATTTTTTTTCAATAAAGTCTTGGTGGATATTTTTAGAAATGGATTTAATGCTTTGCATGCTGTGGATGGCGTTAAGATAGCATTGGGATGGGCAGGGGATACCTTCTGCGGATGGGTTAAGATAGCAGTGTGGGATGGGGCAGGATACCTTTGGGATGTTGGGTTTCCCCATGGGTAATAGGCTGTGGGATGGGCAGGGATAACTTTGGGAGGGTAATAGGCTGTGGATAGAAAACCTCCAGTGCAAGCATAAAGTGGGACTGTATGAGTCGCATCCTTTCCCAGGTGCCACAGCCTTTGGCCTTGCATTATCAAATTTAAGGCAATGTAAGCAGCGATCGCACACATTAACATAAACCACAACTTCTTGTATTAAATGGCTTTTCATTGTAGACCCACCCAAAATACAATGGGCCCAATCTGCATCAGTGTGATGCAGACAGGCTGAAGGAAAGCACCATTAAACCATCTATCATACTGTCTTGCTCTCACTGCTCCATGCTGGGGAGTGCGAGCCAGTTGTCTAGGAGGCTTGACTCTCTTCGCCTTCCATATGTGTAGGCTCGTTTGCACCCGTGCGCTCCATCCCCAGCTCCATGTCCCGCATTGCCTTGTTGGCGGTCATACCTGTTCTGTCAAGCTACTTGGGTTAGATGGGTGCTGTGAGATTAGAGATGTCTTAGCGTCGATCGCAGACTAAAATTCCCGGACATGATCCTCCTCATTTGTGATCTCTATGGATCGGATGCTGCATGGTGGTGAGAATCCTGGTAACGCTGTTGGCCAGGAATGCGCAAAGGCATTCTCCACTGCACACCCGCCTTCCTGGTACGCTATAGTTAGATCCTTCTGCAGCGGGTGAGGAAATCTGGAGGTGTAGGGCTTCATTGAGGTAGGTTCTGAGGGAGGAGGCGTCATCTCCATGAGTGAAGTAGGGCACAATCTGCGGTCGTTGCGAGGGGTCTGATACTGGGAAGCCGCACCATGAGGCTTGCCTTCCAGCCCTCCTGAGGTGACTGGCGTTGTATAACCTGCGGCATCTGAAGATGACCCGTTTGCCTGACAAGGCATTCGATGTACATGAACAGCTTGTAGTCAGCATCGACCATGGTGAAGAGGACGATGCTGAAGAAGCCGCTTGTAGTTGAAATAAGGTGGACCCTACACTTGGCTGGGAGCTTTGGCAGACCACGTGGCTTGCATCTATGGCTTCCAACGGTTTGAGGGGAAAGTTCCAGGCTCTGATACGCACTGCTCTGGCAACCTTTCTTCGCAAGGCCTTTTCAGTGGAGGGGGCACGTGGAGGAGCTCCTCCAAGGTTTTCTTCGATGATAGGCCTGCACCAACTTCTCTAAATCACAATGGCTGATGGTGTTGTGTGAGCAACCAGCTCCAGCGCATACTGGGCAGCTCCTGTAGGTGGTCGCCTGAGTCGAGTGGCAGAGTGAGTGCCACCTTGAGCCAGTGGTCCAGGCTGGGCCGAGAAGTGGCGATCTGCTTGGTCAACCTGGTGTCAGCCGCTGCACAACTTCGTCAACATGGCTGGAGGCATCCTTCAGTGAAGTTACTGGAATGGCACAAGGGCTTCGTTCCTCAGTTCCACCATGCAGCTTGTTGTAAGCAGTCCGTAGCTCTGTCTCTCGCCCAATCAACAACCATCTTCCGGACCCAGATGCTTCTGTGGCCTCCTTTCCTTCCCGCTAGAAACAGTTGAAAGAGGCCTGTAGATGGGCTTCGCACTGTGCTGAATGAGTGGTGGCTAAACAAAAGAGTGTTGTTATATCCATGGTTGGGACATGCAATGGATGCTGTGGAAGAGCAAGAGCCAATGAAGGCTGAGAGTCTGGCACAGACAGGCGCTGCCTGGAACTGAAGAGTGCAGATCCAGGTGATTTTCTCCCCCTTTTTATAGATAAGAAATATAGGTTTTCCACTAGGTGTCCTTTTGCATCTCTAGCATGCACTCTAGTAGCATCCTTAATATCTGAGATAGGTCCGGCCTCGTGCGACGTTTTTTCCATTTTAAAATGCTTTGTTTGCAGGCTGTCATCCGCTTTCAATCCTTTCTCCGCGTCCGTGCTACTAACTGCTTGTGTCTGTTCGGCGGCATCTGTGTTCGGCTTCCTCCCTGTGTCCGCTTTCTGCTGGAGTGGATTTGAAGTTGCGCCGGATGCCCAGGCGGATGCCTAGCGCGGGACGGTAGCGGAATGTGTAACGGATGACGACGGATTGCAGAACAGATGTTGCATACACTATGCGCATTGGCGGATTGCAGATATGGATGCGTTGGATACATATTTCCACTCCAACAAAGTTTTGAGGCAGGCTCAAAACTTTTTGAGGCAGATGGAACCTCCAGCTCGACGGGATGCTGCACGGGACGGTAGACGTATGATGATATGATCGATAGATTGCGATAGATAAACATAAAGTCCTGATGGATAGATAAAATATAGAGAGCGATGAAAAACGACCCAGTGAGTACAGAACGATGTATCGCTCCGTTAACCAATGGATGGCAAGTGTTTCTCTCCATTTTACATCCTCTTTCCATCCGTTGGTGCAGTGTGACACGGGCTTTACAATGTAAAGTAATCTACTCCTATTAAAATCTAACAACATCTTAGCCTTCTATTTGGGGAAAAAAAATACACTGATGATTCACTCATCAAAATTCTGTGCTAGATTGCCTCATATCTAAGATCAGTCTAATGCATAAATAAAAGTGCAACATTTTATTAGTTATTCTTAATCATTTTAATATTATAATTGAGCAAAAAGCATTTAAATAGAGAATGGAAATATTTAACATGCATTTGCCAATGTGTATCCATCTGTTTTTCATTCATATACATTTATTTCTAATTCAGAGATTTTTTATTCATTCTATATTTATCTCATTCCATCAAAGAGTCTTCTTTCTTTGGCATTATTAGTAGTCAGTAATATGCTTCTGTATTGTTTGGTGGAAATGTGCCTTAAACGTGATCTTGGTCACCCATTTAGATGAACTTAATAGTAGCAATGACATTGGTAAGGTTAATGATCCAATCCTTTATTTTATCAAATAAGTTGAGCAACATTTAATACTCTGCCTTTTAATGTCTTAGAAAGTTGTATTAAGTACTTTGGTAGTATAATGACATCCAAGTCCTTGATATAATTAACATCAAGGAATTTTTATCTGTGTCCTATCACAATTTATTCATGTTGAGCTGAGTTATGGAATGATTACTTTTACTTTCTGCTTCTATCCTGTGAAATATTTTGGTAAAAACAAATATGTGGGATTTTAGAATAAACCAAATTAATGCTGTTTTAGTGGATTTCCAACATATTTTTTCATTAATAATAAACTCTAACAATCTCTTATTTTTGATTGCTTCAAATGTTGATTTTTCTTGCAAGTCAGTTTTGACTTATTTTTCAGAATTTGCAGGACATCTCATTTTAAAATCACAATGGAATTAACATCACAATAAACAGTTTGACATGGACAAAATTCACAAAGTCTATCATCATTCATCCTCATCATTTTAGCCATTGTTTATCCCCTGCAAGATGAAGGCCTTTTGCACAAGTTTCCAACCAATACGTTCCTGAGCTTTCTTTTGCCAATTGAGCCCACAGTACTGAGTATTGAGATCCATCTTGTTTAGGTCTCTTTTGTGGATGAGTTTTTATCAAGTAGAATCCATGTATGACTGCCTTGGTCCACCTGCCATCTGTTCTTCTTGCTCTGTGACCAGCCCATTTCAATTTCAATTCTTTTACTCTACTGATGATAATGTATACTTTCATTTGCTTTCTAATCTATGTGCAGATATTTCTATCTTATTTTGTAATGCCAAGCATGTATCATTCCATGACTCTTTGAGCCACTTGTAGCTTTGGTATTGATTGTGAGCTTCGTCTCCATGTTTAATCAACATATGTTAGAACAGGTGGCACACACTGATCAAAAACAGTCTAACTTCAGTTTAGAAAAACAATAACTGGATGAAAAGTGACTGACCCCCATGGAAGTGGTAACCAAGATATTAGAGGTGACAGATTAGTAGATTCTGCTGAAGGACAGGAACATTATATCATGAAGTCATTTTACAAGAAAAAGGCTAGCATAAAATGAACAGCAACAGACTCTGACTGGGTACAGAAGTGAGACTGACTACATGTTAAGTGATAAAACCATATTCTGCAACTGTACTGTCATCAATCGTTTCAACATTGGAGATGATCATAGAATGGTACAAAGTCTACCATATGTTCATAAATAATGCATTTCATAAATTCCAAGAAAGATAGAATATTTTCCTTTCTGGAGATCTTGAAATCATGTAAGTATTTCTGTGATAGAATGCACAGAAGAGTAATAGCAATAACCCTTAGATTTATATACCACTTAATAGAGCTTTACAGCATTCTCTGAATCATTTACAAATGTCAGAATATTGCTCCCAACAGTCAGATCCTCATTTTATGAGCCTCGGAAGAATGGAAGGCTGTCTCAACCTGGTCATGATCAAATTCCTATTGTATGGGCAGTTAGCCTGCAATATTGCATTCTAACCACTGTGCCACTATTGCTCTCAATGCACTCTAGATAGAATGCTTCTATCTCATATTCTTTGGTCACTTTGAGTTGAACATGGAAAAATATTACAAACCAAACAAGTAATGTGATTATGCCCATTAACAGACATACAACAAATAAGAGAATAACAGAGAAAAGACACTGGAGAATAAGCATGAGGAAATGTGTTATGAGAGAACAATATGGGTATTCTAAAATGAAGAAAAAATAAACATTAAAAATGAGCGTAGTTAGACTTAGCAAAAGGTTGTATTTAAGATTTATAGCATAAAAATAGGATTTAACTATTTATTTTTGAGATTAGTGCTTGCATAAAAAATATACAACTAAAATTACAAACTGGGCATAATATATAACAATATTTGAAACAGGATTCTATTTAATAAAGTATAGCTTCCTTACCAATCATCTCAAAAATAGTTTGTGATATTGCATTGTGTTGGCTGTTTAAGAACAATGTATAAAGTTTAAGTTTTGACAAGCAAGTTACTGAATTTTAATTATACATGTGAAACTCGAAAAATTGGAATATCATGCAAAAGTTCATTTATTTCAGTATTGCAACTTAAAAGGTGAACTTGATATATGAGAAAGACTCATTACATTCAAAGCAAGATAGTTTAAGCTGTGATGTGTCATAATTGAGAAAATTATGGCTTACAGCTCATGAAAACCCCAAATCCACAATCTCAGAAAATTAGAATATTGTGAAGGCTCAAAGTGTCCCACTCTAATCAGCTAATTAAGCCATAACACCTGGAAAGGGTTCTTGAGCCTTTAAATGGTCTCTCAGTCTGGTTCAGTAGAAATCACAATCATGGGAAAGGACTGCTGACCTGACAGTTGTGCAGAAATAACCATCACTGAGTACCCTCTATAAGGAGGAAAAAGCCTCAAAAGTTAATTGCAAAAGAAGTTGGACATTCCCAAAGTGCTGTATCAAAGCACATTAATAGAAAGTTATGTGGAAGGAAAAGGTGTGGAAGAAAATTATGCACAAGAGCAGGCATGAAAGCAGCCAGCAGAGCATGACCGACAGACTGGGAATTTGTCAGAAAAGCTGTTCAAACTGTTTGGGGACTTTCACAAGGAGTCAACGAGAGGCTGGAGTCAATGCTCAAGAGCAACCACACACAGAGGGATCCTTGACATGAGCTTCAAATGTGTGTATTTCTCCTGTCAAGCCGCTCCTGAACAACAACATACACGAATGTCGTCTTACTGGGCTAAAAAACAAAATAAATACAGAACTGGGTGTTTCTATAGTGGTCAAATATACTCTTTTCTGATGAGAGAAACTTTTGCATCTCATTTGGAAACCAAGGACCAGAGTCTGGAGAAAGAATGGAAAGGGACACACTGCAAGATGCTTGAAGTCCAGTGTGAAATTTCCACAGTGTGTGTGATTTGGGAGCATGTCATCTGCTGGTGTTGGTCCACTATGTTTCTACTTCAGTTCCAGAAATCACAACAACATGACTCTACCAGGAGATTTTGGCAGCATTTCATGCTTCCTTCCGCAGAAGAGCTTTATGGGGATGCTGACTTCATTTTCTAGCAAGACCTGACACATGTCCACACTGCCAAAAGCACCAAAACTTGGATTCAATGGCCGTTGGATTACTGTGATTGATGGCCGCAACTCACCTGACCTGACCCATGAGAATCTGTGGGCATGCAAGAGAAAGATAGAGAACATGAGACTGAACAATGCAGAAGAGCTGAAGGCCACTATTGAAGTATCCTGGTCTTCCATAACATCTTCAGCTGCTCTATCATCGGCTGATAGTTCCATGCCATACCACATTGAGGCATTAATTGCTGCAAAGGGGCCCAAACCAGTTACTTGAGTACATATGCCTGCTTATACATTTCAGAGGTCCAATATTGTACTATGTACAATCCTTGTTTTATTGACTTCATGTAATATTCTATAATTTTCTGAGATTGTGGATTTTGGGGTTTTTCATGAGCATAAAGCCATCATCACTACATTATCATATAACAAATCATGGCTTGAACTATCTTGTTTGCATGTAATGAGATCGTCATATCTCTTATGTTAGTTTCACCTTTTAAGTTGCATTACTGAAATAAATGAACTTTTGCATGATATTCTAATTTTTTGAGTTTCACATGTATATTTTAAGATATTCAGTGTCAGGAATGTTTGGGTTTTTTAGGAAAAAGTACTCGCATATATTCATTATTTAAGGCATCGCAACCTAAAATCAGGATGAATAATTGTGCAGGTTTAGATATCTATGGAGAATTGCAATCATCCAAGTCATAATTGTGTGAAAGGTGCTTTTTCCAAAAGCAAATGGACTTTTTTTCTCTGAAAAAAATTCACTTTCCATCCAAGAAGCTTCTTCAGTTCTAACTGACTGGTGAGGCTGTTCATGCATGCAAACACAAACAAATATTTCATGCATATCCTATCATCTCCTGTCTCTCAGATTTCTTGACTGGGAACACTACAAGGAAGGGAAAGACAAATCAAGGAAATCTTCTGTCTCAAATCTTCTGCTCCCAGATCATTCACTGCAGAAGTCAAATTGTTCTTCAAATTTGAGCAGGGTCCTTGGAAGAATGAAAATTTTTCATTTCTCTGTTGTGGTATTCAAGGACTTGGTTTTCTGGCTAGCTATATTTTGTCATTTTTTCCACCAGGCATCTGATTAATAAGATTATTCATTGGCAATAAATATAGTTATGTCTATGTGATAATGAAAAGAATTCAAAGAAAACAATTACATGGACGCCCATTTAAACCTTATTTGTGCAAAAACACCACTGTATAATACACAATATAAAACAAATAAGCTGAAGAGGAGTGGGGAAGGTAATGTATGATTGACTGTCCATTCAGGGGAGGAACATAATAGCAGAGCAATGATAGAATGACCTATCGAAAAATAAATTTTATTTGGTATCGCTAAATTGAAATTCAGCAAAAATATATACCATGTGATATGGAGATTCAAACAGAAATGCATAATATAAAAACCTATGACCCTGACAGTTGTTGCTGTTTATGTTTAGAAGATCTTTTATCTCCTACCATCTTTTCTCTTTTTTTGAAATCCCTCTTGATTGAGCAGCATCTGCTTCTTTTTAAAACCTTCTCTTTTTAACATCTCCTTTCCATGCAAAGACATGAAAGCAAAAGAATACATATGCACAGTGAAAAGATGGCCTGAGTAGTTGTAGCAAATAAAGAAAATAGAAGTTCTAACTAAAAGCTTTAAGAAATCATGTCTATTCAGTGTCATCATGAGCAAATAGCAAGACTCAAAAAGAGATTTCTAATAGAAGTAGATGAATTAAGCAGAAAGGTTCCTTGATACAGAAATTTAATAGAATGACTACAGAAAGCACCAGTTCATGTAGAGTCTGCAAAATTTAGTAGACATATTTTCATTACATCCTTGTTAAATATAGTTCATGCTTTTCTAATATTTTTCTTCAAATGGATGCTGATGTTCTCTGCAGTTATGATGAAATACCAATAAAAATTCCCTTTTTATGACCCTGTAATTCTTGAATTTGGGATAGAGTCAGGGCAACTGGATGGAGCTAAACATTTACTAGTCAGATGCCTTTCCTAATACCATGTGGAGTTTGCAGCAGATATTTTTCTTTGCACCATAGGAGAGAAACAACTGCTGCTACCTAGGATTGAACTCTCAACCTTCCAAGTGGGAGATGAGCATCTTCACCACTAGGCCACTAGGCCACTTCCATTATGAAATAACAATATACTGCAATATACTCTTTTGGAGATGCCTTTCAATTTTTCATTTGTACAAGTTGATTTGATTACTCTAGAAAGTGTTTTTTTTAGCAACATTTACCTGAATTTTTAAGTAGGTCACGTTATTTAATTGTTCATTTGTTTATTTATTGAATATATTCATTATTTGCCATTTGCCAACTTTTCTAATAAGTATTATGTAAGTAATGGAATTACATATAATAGGCACTATATAATTAAGTATTTTTTTTAAAAAACTAAAATTTTATGATCAAAGCCATATACACCACTCAAACAGCAAAGATAATTTTGAACGGCAATAGGGTCTTTTTACAAAGATTGTATTTAAAGGAAATGGAAAGATTCAAAATGTTCATTCTACTTTCATTTCTTTTTCTTTTTTAATAAAGGTTTATTTGGGTTTTCACACATACAAAATACAAGTAAAACATCTTTTTTCAAAATAGCATGGTCCCAGGTTGAACTTCTTTATACAGACACAAAACTCAATTTCATGCTCCTTTTTGTATTCTATTCCAGTATTCTTATACTATTTTAACATTTATCTATCGTTAGTTCTTTTCCCCTCTTTGTAATTTTCTCATTTTATTCTTTGATTATTATTTGTTTTATCTATTAAATCATTAAATCATCAATTCAAATCATTATACTTTTTCTGTTCTGTGTCAAATTTCATATTATCTTTTTTCATTAAACAAATTTTCTCCTGTAGTTCACTAACTGGAGTATGCACCTTTATATCTTTTGTTAATTACATTCCATTCAAAACTCTTATTTAAACTTCCAGTATATACCTTAAGTTTAGTGACTTCAATATAATACAAAATACATAACTTCCAATACCAATTCTGCTTGGTACATTCATTATAATCCACACTAATATTCTTTTTTTAAAACAAAAAGAAAATCTGTAAATATAAGTAATTATAAACACTCATTTATATAAATTAAATTATATGTAATGTTAAATGTAATAATTAATACAATAAAAATATATGTAACATACATTATATGTAATTATAAAACACTATTCCATTTCCAGTTCATTTCTATCATAATAATCATTAAATCTTAAACATCTTCAACACTTCTTTTCAATTAAATATTCATGTTACTTCTTTAAAAAACACAGAAAATCTCCACAAATTAATTTCGCCTTTTTTTCTTTCACATATGTTTTTAATAAATCAGTTAAATATATCTTTGTGACATTTATTTTATGACAAGCATTTCACTGAATTATGAATAGCTATTTTATCAGACATTTTAATCATACAACTGTTTCATGATTTTCTAAATTATTTCTGCTTCTAATATAATTCATACATATCTTATGTGCCTTTGCGAATCCCTTTTTCCATAAGATGCACCCATTATCTCTAAATGGCCCTGTTTCTCTATATTTTGTTTCTGCTCCTTTATAACTTCTTTTCCTTTCTTTCTTCCCTCTGATCTCTCACTTCACCTTTTTACCCCTTTGTCTCTCTATTCTAGATTCTCTCTTCTGCCATTTCCCTTTTCTATTGCTTTCTGATTTCTATACTGATTATTTCACCTATTTTTTTTTGGGAGTTTGTTTTTTCCCAATCTTAAACTTTCCATTCTCTTTTCCCCCTTTCTTACCCCCGCCCCATCTAGATTACTTGTTCGATTAAAGATAGCTTCTTCTTTTCCGCAATCATTCTCATTCTGCAGGCATTTCTTGTTTTTCTCCTTAATTCCAAATATGAGAAATCAATGTATCTAAAAAGGCATTTCTAAAAACTGAAATACGAAGCAAAGACCTTTCCCTTCTTGTACATCTTCTTTGTACTTTTTAAGTTCCATTTTCAGTTCTTTCTAAAAGTGGAGCATTTTAAACAGTTTAAACAAACCTTCCCATTGATTTTAGTGATTCAAAACAATAACCAAGAATCTAAAGAAATCATCCAGTAATCAGATAGTTCGAGTTATGGTCTTCTTATTTCTTACTCAAACATTCTCTTTCCTGGGGTTTTTTTGTTGCGATTTTTCAGTTAGAATGTACTTTGGAAGTCTTGTTGAGATTTTGCTGTAATGGCCCTGCACACTGTTCCAACGGATGCAAAACGGACACAACGGACGAGAAAAAATGTTCCATCCGTTGTTATCCGCTCTCAGAAGGGGCAAAAAGTTTGCATACCGGAGAGCGATAACACAGACGCGGGCGAGGACGCAGACGGATGAAAGCGGATGCGGAACGGAAAGCCCAGCGGTTTATGGAAGCGGATGGGAGCGGATTGCACATCCGCTATGGCTTCGGGACCTCAGCAAAGCAGTATGCGATGGATTACAGCGGATGCAGAGTGGATTGCACAGGGATGAAGCGGATCGCACACGGTGATGCACAGCGGATGCACAGGGTGATGCACCAGCGGTGCACAGCGGAGAAGCTAGCGGATTGCTGACGGGTTGAATGGCATGCGGGGGATGCATTTGCAGTCAGCCCCCGCGGACTATACGGAAGCAGCTCAGAGCAGGTTCACATTCAGAGGAAAGAACGTGGCTTCAGGACACATTTCAAATTGCCTTTGGCCGTGTCCTGCCTGCATGTCTGCCTGCAAGCCTTGCTGCCAGCCTTGCTGCAAGCCTCCCTGCCAGCCTTGCTGCCAGCCTCCCTGCCAAGCCTTGCTGTCTGGCCTGCCTGGCCAGCCTTGCTGCCAGCCAGTCTGCCTGCAGGCCTTGCTGCCTGTCTCCCTGCCAGCCTTGTTCATGCCGCCTGCCAGCCTTGCGTTCATGCCTGAGCCTGCCAGGCCTTGGTGCCTTGCCTGCCTGCCAGCCTTCCTGACAGCCTTGGTGCCTGCCTCCCTGCCAGCCTTCCTGCCAGCTTGGTGCCTGCCTGCCAGCCTTCCTGCCAGCCTTGGTGCTGCCTGCCTGGGCCACAGCCTTGAGTGCCTGCCATGCCTGCCAGCCTTCCTGCCAGCCTTTTGGTGCCTGCATCCCCTGCGCAGCCTTCCTGCCAAGCTTGGTGCCTGCCTCCCTGCAAGCCTTGCTGTCTGCCTGCCTGCCAGCCTTGCTGCCAGCCAAGTCTGCCTGCCAGGCCTTGCTGCCTGTCTCCCTGCCAGCCGTTGGTTCATGCCTGCTGCCAGCCTTTGGTTCATGCCTTGCCTGCCAGCCTTGGTGCCTGCCTGCCTGCCAGCTTCCTGACAGGCCTTGGAGGGCCTGCTCCCTGCCAGCCTTCCTGCCAGCCTTGGTGCCTGCCTGCCAGCCTTTCCTGCCAGCCTTGGTGCCTGCCTGCCCTGCCAGCCTTTGGTGCCTGCCTGCCAGCCTTGCCTGCCGAGCCTTGGGTGCCTGCATCCCTGCCCAGCCTTCCTGCCAGCCTTGGTGCCTGCCTTCCCTGGCCGCTTCCCGTGCCAGCCTTGCGTTCCTGCCAGCCTCCCTGGCCAGCCAGCAAGCCCACAACCAGTGCTGTGAAGCACAGGCAAGCCTCAGCTATCTGCTGCCAGCCCTTTAAGAAGGGACAAGGCGCTACCATCCTGCCCCTGATCCTCAATCTGGTTTCTGCTGGGGCTGCTGCAGCACGGGCTCGCCCTTCTGGGGTTGAGGCTGGGGCTTCTGCTGTTCTCCTTTTGGAGGAGTTGATGACAAGCATGCCAGGCACAAGCCACCTCCACAGCACCTGGGACCTTCCACGCCTGAGATCTGAGGCGACCGAAGAAGAAGTGCCAGAGACTCATTTTTGTTTTATAGCTTCTGTTAATAAAGTCTATTTTTGATTAGTACACTTCTTCATTTCTTTTTTTTAATTATAAAGTTTGCTGGAAACTTTTAGACATGCGTTTAAGCCTTTGCATGCGTTGTGGAGGGTTAAAGATAGCAGTGGAATGGGAGGGATAGCCTTTTGGATGGTAATAGCTGTGGGGATAGGATAAACCTTCCGTGCAGCATAGTGGGATGTATGCTCCACCCTCCCAAGGTGCAATTACCTATGGCCCTTTATTATGCAATAATAATGTTAATAAATCAGTCCACACATGTTCAACATAAACACAACTCTTTTATTTAAGCCCTGTTCATTGTAGGCCCACCCCAACATACATGGCCCAAGCTCCATCAGTGTGATTGAGACAGCTGAAGGAAGCATCCATTAAGCATCTATCATCCTGTTCTTGCCACCCACTGTCCAGCTGGGGAGTGTGCACCAGTGTCCTCGGCTACTACTGCTGATTATACCTTCCACCTATTCACAGAGGCTCTGTGGGCCTTGCACATTCCTCAGCAAGGTCTTCTCGCACCCTTGTACATGCGTGGCACTCCACCTCCATGTCCACATTGACCTTCTTGGAGGTCCGAACGAGCCTGCTATCTGACAAGACTGACCATCGTCCCCCGGTACAGGTGCCGCTAATTGAGATTGTGCAGGATGCGAGCAAGGCTTCCATTGATCTCCTCACGGTCTCTGGGTATGCTGCATGGTGGTGAGAAGCTACCTGAACTGTTGGCCACGGATGCCCAACAGGCGTTCTCCACCACCCTGCCTTGCCCTGGAACCATCATGCAGTTGAAGACCTCTCTTATATCACGCGGTGAGTCTGGAACTGTAGGGCTTCATGACGGTAGGTCTTCTGAGGGAG